>JACGCM010002515.1:0-274451 GCA_014058105.1 Kingdonia uniflora | reverse complement strand
ACGGGGAAAACAGTTGTTTGTGTTCATGTCTGTTGTGCTTCTTTGCAGTTCAATTCACAGGATCAAGATAAAAGGCGTCCATTCCGATTCCTGGAGTTACGTTTGAATTTTGTTGATGATATGAGGTAATTCATCTGAAACCTTATCTATTGGACTTGTTCATTTATCCTTTCACACTCAAATTGCAAACTCCTTTCTATTTACAGCTCAAAGAAAAGTCAAATTGTGTTTTACCGAATGGACTTTAACATGAAAGGTGGGAGGAGCGGAGTTCCCTGTCTTTGGATCGGTCGCTCGGGCGCTGATGAGGGGTAAGTCGTATTATTATATTTATGACAGGCAGATTTGCCCCTTCCTCTTCTTCTTACAAACCATAATGTGTTGTTTTTGTGATATAAGTTGGTTATTAAAATCCAGGCGGGGCGGGACTTAGTATTGTCTGTGTATTTATTAAGGGTTCAAATAGAACAACCTTACAGTTGGGAGGGGTAAGTATTACATTCAAAAATTCCTTAATTTTGGTAGTTTATTATTTGTGCTTAACTTGAAGACCGGTGTTGACATTTTAATAATTGCGTTTAGTTTGTCGTATGGTTTTTTCTACAATATTATTCTTGTATCAATCTATATAGTCAAAGCATTGGTTATTGCGCTCTTTTATTCATTCTATCATTCGGATCCTTGAATAAAAATGTTATAGTATAAGACAAACCTCTGGCGAATTCTTTCATCACTATCGATGTGTGGTTCATTGGAAATTCCTAGTTCTTTCCATAAAACTCCAGTTTTATTTATTTTTTCACATTTTGCTAGGGAAAGATGGGTTAGGCACAGGGACCCCAACCAAATGTAGAACAAGAAAAAAAAAAGAAGAAAAAGCAGCAACGTACTCTGAACTCCAACATTCTTACTTGTGTCAGGTGCTAAATCGTGAATTTGTGCACCTGTGTGCCACAATAACTTGTGAGCTTTTCTTTTTATTTTGTGAAGAGAGAAGCCATGTGTGGCGAAGTTTGAGTGTTGTTGATAAAGACCACCCCCCCCCCCCACCCACCCCCCACCATAGGATTTAGTAATTTTGAGTGTATGAGGGTTTTATTTCATTTGTATTGTGTTTTCGTCATAGATTATTAGTGGTATCATTTATTTCATTTCACTTTATGTCCATGTCACATAACGTTCTTTTTACAGTTGATTTATAAAGGTGTGAATTATCGGTTAACGAAAAACTTACAAATGGGTGTTTGCACACAAAAACCTTTCTCCCACAAACAAGCTAAAAAGCGTTGAATCTTTATAACTAACTGTAATCCATAATGGTTTGGGGTTCCCAAGAGGCGGTGGAAGCTGTTGAATTGAAGCTAGACTATTTGGGTAGTTTGGGCAGAGTAAGCAAAGGAGTAGAAGTACCTTTTTTTTTTTTAATTGCACTTTTCATTGTTTGGATTGTGTTGTAGCTATTTTTTTGAAGCATCTGGTAGTTGAATTAAAACCAATGGCATGCAAATTTTTGCTTTACACTTGGCTCATTGCTATGCAGAAAATTTCATGACTGGTAATCGGATAGTCTTTGATCGTGAAGGCAATAGTATTAGGTGGGAAAAAGAGTCTAATGTACGTAATTGTCTTATCTTCTATGCTTATTATCATAGAGAGAAGCATTCCCTAATCTTTACATAGATAGTTTAGTAGGTAAAACTTTACCTTTTTTAACATTTTGGTATATTGGCCATGCCCAACATTTGATATCCAAGGGGGGGACAATGATTCACTGAAAAAACTAAAAAACAATTAAAACCTTAAAAAATATGATGCATGGTGGAGGAAGAAGAACGCTGGTTTTTGTTTTGTTCTAATTTGCATCACACTCCGCTATGGGAGTTCAACAGATTACCAACCATGAATCCCTAACCTCCATAGATCATAACGCGACCTAGAGTTGTTGAGTGTATACACTTGCCTAGACTCTTCGTTGTTTTATAGTTTTGCTGTGGAGATTGCCGTATGGTGAATGAGTTTTTGTATTTTCTCATTCTACAGGTGATAGTTGACAGCTTTATACAGTAAGCAACTACACCATCTTTCCGAAGGACAGTACCACCCTCCCTTGCCACTTCCATTGGGGAGCCACAAAAGAGACTTGGAGGACAGGTTTTCCATCCTTCAGCTGGCACTGTCTGTTTTAAACCCTATCCCCCTCACGTTTTTATTAGTTCCTTTTAGTTTGCCCTTACATATATATAATCTAAAGTTACTTCTGCAGCCTTGTTTAAGATATCTACTTAGGGACTCTATTCAATTCGAAATTGCGCGGTCTCTGTTGCCACTCTTTTTCATTATCAGATTAACCCTTTCCCACAATACTTTTGTTGTTGTAAAATCTTTAAAATTTCAATTGAAAGATTCAAATCTTTCTCATGTGTGCCAGATTTGACTCTATATAATGTGTATTGGGGTGATGATGATTCTTTGCAATGAATTATTTTGCTGATAGCTATAGAGAAAAACCGAAGGTAAAATGCTGTTTAAGCATGACAGAATTGGCATTTCTCCTCTGGGGTGTTCTGGGGGGGTGGGCGGTATGTGTCGAGGTGGTGGCGCGGGTAGGTTTTTGTTAGTGGGGGGGGGTGTGTCGGGGTGATGGTGGGGTGGTGTTGTGTGTGATTGGTTGAATCTTTGTTCTTTTTAAAAGCGACTCTCGCGGCCTTGTGCACTGAGGCATAAGAATAGGAAAAAGTGCAACTGTAATATCATGAGTATGACCTCGTTTCGTGCATCTTGGATTGTGGCCTCTCTTTTTTCGGGACAAAAATTGGAGTGAGTGACTATTGAATTCGCCAAAATGCAGCATGCCAACCTCAATCCCGGTTTTGCTTAGGGTCTAAGGACCAAATGACTCTGCATTCTTCATGAACGTTGGTAATTTATGAAAAAATGGAGTTATACTCCAATGATCTCCAAAATGTGTTTTTATTATACAGATTTCAAGGGAAATATGTTCTTCAACCCCATTCGACCCCCCTGGATCAAATTAACCACTCCTTTTTTTTTTTCAATACTCATTCAATTAGATAAGGTGTGGACCTTGGGAGTTTCGTGGAGGTGGGAAAAAAAGGCGTAACGTGGCCCGCCTCTCTTTCTCTTCTACGTGACTCTCCTTCTCTCCCTTCGTCCCATTAATTTGGAAATCGCCCTGATTCTCTCTCTCACTCACTCCGTAAGGACGACGCTGCTGCTGCTCTCACTTGGGTCCCACTCTCTCCTTGAGAGAGAGAGAAGCTTTCCTTGCTGTGTCCATCTCAGCTCTGTGTTCTATGGATGGAATCGATTGTGCGTTGCGATTATACTGGTGAGTTAGTATGGGTTGGAATGATTTAGTGGAAGATTGGTCAGTTATTGGAGAAGATCTTTGGGTGCAAACATGCTCGCTTTGTGTCATCAATAATGTTTGGGACTTTTGTTAAGTTATGAAAGATTTTGGTAGTGATTAGGAACTTCGGTGACCTCCAGAGGAACAGAAAAATAACGAAGTAAGGTGTAGTGGGGATTTTTTTTTATTTGTTTGAATATGGCCATTTTGGTCTGTTGTTTTTTTTTTTTTTTTTTTTTTTTTTTTTCTTTTTTTTTTTTTTTTTTCATTTTGGGATTAGATATCGAGTATTGTGTTAGTCATTAAATTTGGTATTGTAGTTATCGTGTATTTATATTTCGCTGCTAATACGGTGTTTGTTTCTAAAGTGCTGAATGCTGAAAAAAAAAAAAAAAAAATCAAATGCTGAATGCTAAATGTTTTGAAGTGCTCAATAAGTTATGGTGTTTTTTTTTCTTCTAATAAGTGCTGAAAGCTGGTAAATATCTTAAATACCATTGTTATAAAAGAACACAACTTGAAGCATCACCTCAAAATTAAAATTGGCAGCAGCTCTTCACTATAAAGTGCTATGACACTATAAGAGTATATTCACAACTTGAAAATGGATAAAATGGGCATACAAAAGCAGCATTGAACAAAATGGACAAAATGGATATACAAAATGGTTTATATATATCAACAAAATTAAAGATAGCCTGATGTACGAATTTTAAAATAACACAAACCAACATAATCTAAAATAGCAAATAGTCGAACATCAACATAGTTTATAAACTCTTAGAAAACAAGATTATCCAAAATAGCAAATTAATGCATAGAAAACTAAAATCCGAGAAACTGCATCAGGTAGTTTTTCTTTGATTCCAGCGTAGCCATGCCCACAAACATGTCAGCATATTCTAGATGTCTAGTAAACTTCAAACATGCTTTAGTCACTTCTACTAACTTCACATAAATCAGACTTGCTAATGGCATTCATATCTGTGACTGGGTTTAATACAAAGTATCAATGAAGGACCAGGAAGAGGATTGTGTAATACTCTTAGTTGTTCTTGAAGGTCTCAGGCTTACGATACTTTTAGGGTTTTGGTTATTAATAAAACATGATTTTTATACAACACAAGCTTTGATCATTAAATGATACAACAATAACAAGCTTCATACATAGTTAAATTTAGTAATCTGTGTATGTAAACACAAGCTTTGGTCATCAATTCATGAAATCGCCAAATATAAAGTGCATATCAAGACAATTGAGAGAGAGAGAAAAAAAAAATGATTACCTTGAAGAATTGAATCTCTCTGCAAGTCAAAATGGAGAGAAAGATGAGAGATTCACGTTTCTTCCTTCGAGAGTATTCACGTTTCTTCACGGTGGTAGAGGAGATGGAGAAGGGCAGAAATGGAATAATGGGAGAGATGTGGTGTGGAAAAAAATCAGCTTGCCTCAAGTGCTGAAAAAATGAATCTGATTTTTTTTAACAAGAAAAAAAACATCAAACAAGTACTGAATTTGGGTTTTCAGCAGTAAAACAAGCACCACCTAATTGTTGATACATAACCTACTCGACAATATGATGATGCATATATTTGTCGAGTAGTGCATATGCGGCAATATTATTGTCGACCGATGGATCAAGATGACCTGATCGACAATAAAGTGCATAATATTGAGAATCGAATGTAATTTAGTGAATCATAGTCTACTTACAACGCTATGGGGGTTATGATTTTTGAATGGGTGCATAACTTATTCGTTTGGTGTTTTCGCATTGAGGAAGACATGGTTACAATACTGTTGTAATTCCATAAGCCTCACCTCCTAATGAAGAGGTTGATAAAGCACTTGTACACTATGTTGCGGGGAAATGCGTTTCGCCTATTTTCAAACATTTATTGGGAATCTCGTTTGGGAAACGGGTGCGATTCGGTTTTCCTAAATTCGGGAAACGTTGGGCAAATACCGAGGAAACCAATGTAGTTCGTGTTTCGATTCGACTGTGATTCGGTCTGGAAACACTGATAATTCGGTTTGGGAAACGCTTATGATTCAATTTTTAATTCGCGTGATTCGAAGCGATATTTAGTTCGAGTTGGGATTTTTTTTTATTCCTATATCGAAGCAAATGTGAAACAATATTCTTATACATAATTTAATTTCATGCTCTTATACCCACAAAGTAAGAGAAGAAAAAACCAAACCTATAGATACTACTTTATAACGAAATCTCCATATGAAAAGAAGCCCTTAAGCATATTTAACCTTTCGTACTCTTCTTGACTAAGTTAACAACTATTGTCTTTGTATCTTGATCTTCCTACTATAAAAAAATTATTACTCTCTGCTTCTTGACACTTCTTACTCGTTTCATAGTTTGGATTTGTTTACACTTCAATAGTCATTTCCCTCTCTGTTTCACATTTCGCTTCAATTGTCGCATCTTTCCTGTATGCGTTTCCCATTTCCCGAATCATGTATAAAAAATATTAGACTTTCTCGTTTCCGTTTCTCGTATCGCTTCCCGTATTCGCTTCACTTTTAAGTAATATAGCTTAAACATATGGCAACATTAGAAGGTGAGGAACGGGAGTGGCAAGCAGCTACTGACTTTGAAATAGAATACGGACATTCAGAAAGTGGATATTGACATAATAGATTTTTAGAATTGCTTGAATAAGCCGCGAGTCTTCCGACGAATCTAATGATCTATGGGATAAAAGGGAATATGTTTGAGAGACAATACCTCTGGATTGTAGTTAGATGTAGAGGGTACAATATTTTTAGGTTTAACATGTTAGTGTAGTGTCTATTTTGAACATTCCAATGGCATACATGATGTACAACTTTGACCCATTATTTTCTTATGTAATCAAAGTTGTTGATATGAAAATCTTTCTGTTTTCTTCTGCCTTTATGCTTGCCTTGCAATTTACATTTCATAGTCTTTGATTGTCAGATTGTCTTCTGGATAGATGGACGATCAAGATTGGCATATGAGCAATTTGGGTTTGTTGTGACCTTTGACACTACAATTCGGACCAACGTCTCCAAGGTGTCATTTGCTCAGTTTGTGGGGAAAAACAACCACAACCAAACTATTCAATTTGGATGTGCTTTGTAAAGGAATGAACAAAAGTCCACTTTTACTTGGTTATTCAATGCATACCTAAAAGCAATGAGCAATAGACATACTGCTACTATTATCATGGACTGTGACCTACGAGGCACATACTTATTTCCGTTTTTGTAGTTGTTTTGGTAAGTAAAAATGAGGGGAACCTCTTAGAGTAAGTAGTTCTCTAGTTTATAGAAGTTTATGTGAGTTTAGGGAAAAACTCTAGAAACCTTACTTTCAATTTTAGTAAATTGTTTTGCTTCCGCACTTAGTTTCTAACCATTATACTTGTCAAAATTATAGTGCTCCCAAGCTGATTCAAATACTTTCGAAGTTTGTCTTGTAGATGCACTTGTTAAATTCGTGTTAAAATGTCCTTGGAAGTGAACTGTATGCATATCCCAATTATTAATCTAGGTTGATATCCAGCCATTACTTTGTCTTCAAGCCATAACTTAAAAGGCCAAACAACTGCCTTCACCATATCATCTGCTCGCAATGCACAAAGAAATTCTCATATAAACAATTCATGAACTGTTCCCACCACAAAAACTCTACCCACAATTGACAATTTTCATATGCATGCATATACTGAATAAAAATATAAAAAAGATAAACACACAACTTTAAATCTACCAAACAACTGAAAAATTACATATGTATTCATCTGATGCTTAGTACTAAGTACTGATATCGTTCACTTACCCGTAAACGTGTCCAAGAGCTATAATTGGATAACAACCCACTTGAATACCCAGGAAAGCTAACATTTTGGTTCATAGTATCTTGGGTGCAAAAACATACTAGGTTTTACTTGATATCTTTATCAGTTTTGGCGAATAAAATTCGATACATTGCGTAAGCGCCCTTTTGGATTCCTTTTGAGAAGGCGAACGCATTTGCTAAAAATATTTATTTTATCCGGGCATGGACAAGCCTTTTTAAAGGGCGTCTACTAGTTTATGCAAATAATGATAGTAATTGCTCGAAAATAAAATTCTAAAACAATTTCGAGAATACCAACAAGCTTATATCAACTATGTTTGACGGTGATGCCCCATCCGAAGTCCACTTCCCCTTATAAATGGATGCAACTTTTGCGCCATCAAATCGTTCGCCATACCACGCTATATCAGTCGGAACCCTATCATTTTTTTATTGTCCAAAAACAATGAAATTAGGATAAGTGAAATGTTGAGAAAGATGAAATTGAAGAAATCTGGGAATTGAATTGTTGAACTAGGGGGGTGTTTGTTTATTTCCACTTAAAACGTCTTAATCTAACTAGAGCAACAAGATCTAGTTCAAAGTAAACAAGTGACAAGTGTTTCACCTCTAGTTCAACCTCTTATTATGACGTTTTAAGTAAAGAAGTGTTTATTTTTTCTGTCTAGTTAGAGGGTGATGTCTAAAATACCCCCACCAACTATAAACACCATGTACACCTCCAACCACCATCCCCAACCCTTCCAACCACCTCCATTCACCATCCCCAACACCTTCCCACCACCTCCCACCAACAAAAACAAACATATCAACAAAAAAACAACAAAAGAGCCTGTACATTTTCACATACTCAAGCATATCAACAAAAAAACATAGCAAAAGAACCTGTACATTTTCACATATATAATCATATCAAGAAAAAAGTATAGCAAAAGAACCTGTACATTTTCACATAAACATAGCAAGAAAAGGACATAACAAAAGAACTTGTACATTTTTACGTACATAAGTATATCAAGAAAAAGACAGCAAAAGAACCTGTATATTTTTACATACATAAGCATATCAAGAAAAAGACGGCAAAAGAACATGTACATTTTCACATACACAAGCATATCAACAAAAAAAACAACATAACCTGTACATTTTCATAATACACAAGCATATGAAGAAAAAAAATAACATAACCTGTACATTTTCGTAATACACAAGCATAACAAATATATACAAAAAAGACAACATCACAACATGTACATTTTCACAATAACAACATAACAAACATATTAAGATAAAAGACATAACACCAAAAACATAAATAGTTTCAACATCAACAACAAGCAAGGAAAATACCTACTTCTGATCTTCATCTCTTTGAATTCATTCAAAATATTTTTGATTACGGTAGTCGTTCTTTCTGCAACTAGAAGCTCCAAGGTAAGTTTTTTTTTCATCTCCTCAAACAAATTTTTGCCTTTACTAGCATTGATGGTTGGTGTTGCTTGCTCCTCTTTAGCCTCGTCAAAAACAATTGATAGAAGTTGATCAAACCACACCCAATAGCCACAACCTTTTTCTCTTGGGCCATTAGATTTTGGGCAACACTAATACGTCCTACCAGGGTTCTTATATGTTCTTGAAGTCATCAACTTGCAAGGTCCTTGATTACAGCGACACATTGCAACCTCATCAAGCCAGAACCCAAAGCTACATAATAATGAATAAATACAAGTATATGAACTGAAAAACTTGGTCAAATGATAAGTAAAAATTATACTACATTGGGACACTTCACATAACATCTTCAGGATCATCAATCACTATTGGTTGCCCTCAACCTCCACATACAGTTGCATTTGGATTATCAAACCTTCTAAACAACTCATCATCTAGTGAAACTCGAGGTAGGAAATTGTGGAGTGTCATACATGCAATCACAATATCTCTTTCTATTGGAAATGTATAAGAAGGCATACATCTAAGAATTGCAAATCTAACCTTTAATACACTAAAGGCTCTCTCTATTACATTCCTCAATTATGCATGTTCATGGTTGTAACACTCTTCTTTGTTCCTAAGACCCCCCCCCCCCCCCCCCCCCCCCCCCCCGCGCCTATAATCTTGCAGCCAATATCTCACATTACTGAAATGGTACATGAATCCCCTAGTATGAGTATATGCTGCACCGCGCAAGTTATATTGATATACAAAATAAAACATAATAAAATCAAGTTTTATTCACAAATGAAAAAACCCCCCAAATAAAAATAATAAAAGAGGTATAGTAATTACCAATAGATGGGGGGCATAGGGAAATGCATTGCAGGATTACGAATGGCTTTTCCTAACACTCTGGAGTCATGAACAACTCCTTCTGATCCAGCTACCATATAAGTAAACATCATATCGAAGTCACATACAGCCAAGACATTTGGGAAACACTCCATCATACCTCTACCTCTAAAAGGAATCTTTTGATTTACACAAATACTAGCCCTAATAAGAGTCCCATCAATTGCTCCAACTACCCCTTAAAACACACCTCTTCATAGTTTCTTATGATGCACTATATCTCCTCCAACATTTGGTGTCCCTCACATAGGGGGACTATCATCTCCTTGGCAAATAACATCACACCCTTTAAAATCTCATGGAAACAATTTGAAGTTGTACCATCTGAATGCTAAAATTTTGTCTTAATAACCCTATTAGTATGACATTGAGCAACTGTCATAAGAAACATTGTTCGTTTCTCTTCTACAATAACATGCTTACTATCCTTCAAAAATTCAACATCTCCAAAATATGTCACTAGAGAGATAAATGTATTTCTATCCATCCTCAAATTCTGATACATAACAGTTGGTGATGCAGGAGGATCTGAAGATTTAACCCCTTCAAAAGATATCAACTCGTTTGAACGAGCCTTGGAACCATTCGAATGAGATATGAGGAAAATAAGATCAATTCTAGCTGCCTCTAATTTTAGGCTTAAATTGGCAAGTCATTCGAACAACATTTGGAGTCGTTTGGTATACATTTGGTTACCAGAAAACCAAATGTGCATGTCTCAATTTTTAGGCAAATTTTAGAAAGTCGTTCGAATGACATTTGGGTTCGTTCGAACAACTTGTTCCCAAAAAGGCCAAATATGCCAGCCTCATTTTGTAGGCTTAATTTGGCCAGTTGTTTGAACGACCCATGGGTTCGTTCGAACGACTATCGTGTTCCTTCATTATTTGAGGCATTTTCAAGGGCATTTTTGTCATAATTTATAACTAAAAACTTGTAACCTTCCATTCAAGGGCAAGGCTAGGCAAAGAGAGAAGATCAAAGTATTTGTAAAGGAGACTTTGGGTTTAAGAGGAATTCAATTAAAATAAAGTAATTTAGTAATTAAAGCTCTAAAAGGGAAATTCTCCCGCCAATTAATTATTCTTCATATTTATTATTCAATTTAGGTTAATATCAATTCGATTGTGGATTAAGTAGTATTAGATTTTCAAGTAACGCTTCCCAGGGGGATTATGGTTTATGGTATATATACACGTGACCGACTCAAGTAAACAAAGGAGAACCCAGTGAGTCCGTTGAAGTATACGGGTGAAAGTCCTATAAAAAAATGTTACAAAGTAGGAAGTTTGAGTTGGAAGGAGTTCAAGGTAATGGTGAGAAATCAATTTTATCCGATTGGGTATGAGTAAAAGAGATGGTCCAAATGGAAAAATTTGTGCCAAAAGTATGGGCAATTCGTACAAAAGTTCATTACGGACTTTCATAACTAAGCTTTGGTTTTAGACATTGATGTGGACGAGTATAAGGTGTTCATGAAGTATACGGGGGGTTTGTCAGAGTCCATTAGAAGGGAAATGAAGCTCTTTATTATGGAGAATATCAAAGATATTACCGTGAAAGCAATTTGCAATTGAAGGCAAGCACTTGAAGAGTGACAAGAAAGATGGCAAGAATATGTCGGGGTACATGTCTAGTTAGAAGAATGAACACAAAGAGGAGTCCAAAGAAGAAGGGTCTTCGTCTAAGGAGAATTATTGTAGTCATTGTAAGGCAAATGGGCACATTTTAGATAAATGTTGGAAACTTTACTCGGAGCTCAGGCCGAAGGAGAAGAGTAGCAAGAGAGGGAAATGTGTACTAGCCGCAATGATTGTTAATCTTCCAAATTTAAATAAGCTAAATCCTAAGCTTACTCTAATGTTTAAGCAAATTATGACTACCGAGGAAGCAAGTCAGGAAGAATTTTTTCATGTTAGCATTCAGGTGAAGCAGGGCTTAGTAGAGGCCATCATTGATTTGGGTAGTCAAAAAAATTTAATCTATGAGGTGGTGGTGAAGAAGATGGGTTTGGCTACTATGGCTCATCTTAAATCATATGATTTGGGTTGGATTAAGAAAGATGCAGAGTTGAAGATCACAAAGTAGTGTACGTTCAAGTTTGTGATTACTGAAAAGTTTACTGACGAAGTGGCGTGTGAGGTTTAGATGTGTGTCAAGTCATATTGGGTAGCCCATATCTTTGGGACCGAGATGCAATTCTTTGTTGTAGAGCTCACAAGTATCTTCTTGTGAAGGAGGGGAAACAATTTTATACCAATGCTTGTAAGGAACATGTTACTACCAATAATTTTCTAACGGTGACTCAGGCGAATAGGTTGGTTAATGTCAGCGACAAGTTTGTATTATTGCTGGCGCGACTGGTTCAAGATGGTTCGTCGACTAAGGTATTGTCTACTTTAGCAATGTCTCCTTAGTAACAAACCAAAATGGGGAATTTGCAAGAAGAGTATAAAGACTTGTTTCTAGGCATAAAAGGGATGTCGCGTAAGAGGAATGTGGAGCATGATATCAGTTTGGTGAATGGTGAGCCACTACCCAACATTGGGTTATATTAAAATTCGGTAACCGAGTCAAATGAGATCAAGAAACAAGTATAAGAAATCATTGAGCAAGGGGTTATTAATCTAAGTTGCCCACCTTGTGGTTTACCGTTGTTATTGGTGCCAAAGAAGGATAGGTCTTGGAGAATGTGTGTGGATTATTAGGCGTTGAACAAGATTACTGTGAAGAATCGTTATCTATTTCTATGAATTGATGAGCTTTTAGATAAGTTGTAGAATGCTCAGTTTTTCACCAAGCTGGATCCTAAGTCGGGATACCATCAAGTTAGAATCCGGGAAGACGATACATAGAAGATGGCTTTCAAGACTAAACAAAGACTCTTTGAGTGGTTGGTGACGCATTTTGGGTTATACAATGATCCAGCGACATTTATATGGTTGATGAATGAGGTACTTCATGCTTTTATTGATGATTTTGTGATTGTGTATTTAAATGACATCTTAATATATAGTCAAACATGAGAGGAGTACATACATATACATAAAGTGTTGGGCGTATTGCGATTACACAAATTTTTTCTAAAAGAGAAAAAGTACGAGTTTGGGAGGAAAGAACTAGTATACTTGGGATTTATTATTGGTGGCAGTGAACTTAAGGTCGACCAAGAGAAGGTCTCAGTCATTACTGATTTTGCCTAGACTCCATATAGTGATGGAAGTGAAAAGTTTTATGGAAGTTTACTCGGCATTTTTTAAAGATAACTGCACTGTTGCATTCCTTAACAAAGGCTGGTGCGAAGTTTGTATGGGAAGATCTCAATGAGATGACTTTTCAATTGCGGAAGCGCAAGATTATAGATGCGCCAATATTAGCGTTGCCCAATTTGCAGTGGCCTTTTGAAGCTTAAACAGATGCGTCAGACTATGCATTAGGGGCAATTTTATTATAGAATATGAGGCTGGTTGCCTACCATTCTGAGATGTTTAAAGGAGCAGTACGCAACTATCATACTTACGATAAGAAGTTCTACGCATTATATCAATCAGTGAAGCATTGACGGAGTTACTTATTGGGGAAAAAGGTTGTAGTACATTCTGATCATAAACCATTACACCATTATCAGGCAATTCTGAAGATCATTTCACAAAGTTGTAAACAAAAGTTTGTAACCTAACTACTACTCTATAGGTGTTGGTAGAATAATTACGTCTCGCGAACCTTGCAAAAGCTTCTGCTTTGATGAAATGGCGAGTACGCACGAAGAAGAAAGAGGTTGTAGAGGAGGAGAGAAGGCGTTAACAAGGAGGTCGATAGTGCTTTTAGTGATTCCAAATCCGTCGAGGAGCGATTGGTTATTGGTAAGTCAATGAATCATATGCGTAATCTTTGTATCGATTTTAATATTGAAATTCTGGTATTCGACGGCCCAATTGATACCGTGAAGTTGGATAATTTGTTAGATATGTTAAAGTCCTATGTTTATATTTATGAATACTCCAATGATCACAAAATATGCTTTTCTACTTTAAAATTTGTAAGTCATGCACTCACGTGGTGAAAGTCCTATAAAAAATATCACAAAGTAGGAAGTTTGAGTTGGAAGGAGTTCAAGGTATTAGTGAGAAATCGATTTTATCCGATTGGGTGTGAGTAAAAAAGATGGTCCAAATGGAAAAATTTGTGCCAAAAGTATGGGCAATTCGTACCAAAGTTCATTCCAGACTTTCATAACCAAGCTTTGGTTTTGGACATTGATGTAGGCGAGTATAAGGTATTCATGAAATATACGGGGGGTTTGTCAGAGTCCATTAGAAGGAAAATGAAGCTCTTTATTATGGAGAATATCAAAGATACTACCGTGAAAGCAATTGCAATTGAAGGCAAACACTTGAAGAGTGACAAGAAAGACGGCAAGAATATGTCGGGGTATATGTCTAGTTAGAAGAATGAACACAAAGAGGAATCCAAAGAAGAAGGGTCCTCATCTAAAGGGAATTATTGTAGTCATTGTAAGGCAAATGGGCACATTTTAGATAAATGTTGGAAACTTTACTCGGAGCTCAGGCCGAAGGAGGAGAGTAGCAAGAGAGAGAAATGTGTATTAGCCGCAATGATTGTTAATCTTCCAAATTTAGATAAGCCAAATCCTAAGCTTACTCTAATGTTTAAACAAATTATAACTACCGAGGAAGCAAGTCAGGAAGAATTTTTCATGTTAGCATTCAGGTGAAGCAGGGCTTAGTAGAGGCCATCATTGAATTGGGTAGTCAAAAGAATTTAATCTATGAGGTGGTGGTGAAGAAGATGGGTTTGGCTACTATGGCTCATTTTAAGTCATATGATTTGGGCTGGATTAAGAAAGATGCAGAGTTGAAGATCACAAAATAGTATACGTTCAAGTTTGGGATTACTGAAAAGTTTACTAACGAAGTGGCGTGTGATGTTTAGATGTGTGTCAAGTCATCTTGGGTAGCCCATATCTTTGGGACCGAGATGCAATTCTTTGTTGTAGAGCTCGCAAGTATCTTCTTGTGAAGGAGGGGAAACAATTTCATACCAATGCTTGTAAGGAACATGCTACCACCAATAATTTTCTAACGGTGACTCAGGCAAGAGGTTGGTTAATGCGAGCGACAAGTTTGTATTATTGTTGGTGCGACTGGTTCAAGATGGTTCGTCGGCTAAGGTGTTGTCTACTTTGGCAATGCCTCCTTAGTAACAAACCAAAATGGGGAATTTGCAAGAAGAGTATAAAGACTTGTTTCTAGGCATAAAAGGGATGTCGCGTAAGAGGAATGTGGAGCATGATATCAACTTGGTGAATGGTGAGCCACTACCCAATATTGGGTTATATTAAAATTTTGTAACCGAGTCAAATGAGATCAAGAAACAAGTATAAGAACTCATTGAGCAAGGGATTATTAATCTAAGTTGCTCACCTTGTGGTTTACCGTTGTTATTGATGCCAAAGAAGGATAGTTCTTGGAGAATGTGTACGGATTATTAGGCATTGAACAAGATTACTGTGAAGAATCGTTATCTATTTCTACGGATTGATGAGCTTTTAGATAAGTTGTAGAATGCTTAATTTTTCACCAAGCTGGATCCTAAGTCGGGTTACCATCAAGTTAGAATCGGGAAGAAGATACATAGAAGATGGCTTTCAAGACCAAACAAAGACTCTTTGAGTGGTTGGTGATGCCTTTTGGGTTATACAACGCTCCAGCGACATTTATATTGTTGATGAATGAGGTACTTAATGCTTTTATTGATGATTTTGTGATTGTGTATTTAGATGACATCTTAAAATATAATCAAACATGAGAGGAGTACGTGCATATACATAAAGTGTTGGGCGCATTGCAATTTCACCAACTTTTTCTAAAAGGGAAAAAGTATGAGTTTGGGAGGAAATAACTAGTATACTTGGGATTTATTATTGGTGGCAGTGAACTTAAGGTCGATTCTGAGAAGGTCACGGTCATTACTTATTGGCCTAGACCCCATATAGTAACGAAAGTGAAAAGTTTTATGGAAGTTTACTCATCCTTTTTTAGAGATAACCGCACTGTTGCATTCCTTGACAAAGGCTGGTGTGAAGTTTGTGCGGGAAGATCTGTATGAGATGACTTTTTAATTGCAGAAGCCTAAGATTATAGATGCGCCTGTATTAGCGTTGCCCAATTTGCAACGGCCTTTTGAAGTTTAAACAGATGCGTCAGACTATGCATTAGGGGAAATTTTATTGTAGAATGTGAGGCCGGTTGCCTACCATTCTGAGATGTTTACAGGAGCAGTACGCTACTATCCTACTTACGATAAGGAGTTCTACACATTATATCAATCAGTGAAGCATTGACGGAGTTACTTATTGAGGAATGAGGTTGTAGTACATTCCGATCATAAACCATTTCACCATTACAGATTTTATCTACGCAGTCCAAGCTGCAGGAAGCTCGCCATATGAATTGGATGTCGTACCTATAATAGTTCACCTTGATGATCAAGTAAAAGAAAGGAGTGGACAACAAAATGGCTGATATGCTATCTCGACTCCCATTACCTGCTATTCCCATTTTGTTGGAAGCTATGAAGATACAACTTATTATTTCGTCTAAATATGTTGTAGGGTATGACGATGACAAGGAGTTCAGTGTGATTAACAAAAAGTTACTTCAAGGTAAAACATGTGAGTATGTAGTGAAGGATGGCTTAATTTATAGGTGTAGTTAAATATATATTCCTGAGGGGGAAGATCATTTGCATTGGATTAGAGAGGCACATTGTTCCCGAGTGGCAGGTAATTTTAGGGTTGAGATGATTCTTTTGAATTTGCGGTGTTATGTTTATTGGCTGAAGACGTAGGTGTATGTTGTTCGTGTGATTTGTGGTTGCGTTTTATATAACACATCAAAGCCTTCCAATTGTAAGTTAGGACTGTACTTACCATTACCAGTTCCTAGCCGACCTTGGGACAGTATTTCAGTAGATTTTATGGGTGGTTTACCCATGACCAAGTGTAAGAATGACTATTTGTTTGTTGTGGTAGATCGATTCAGCAAGATGATTGATCTTATTCCATGCCAGAAGACGGTCATCGGGGAAAGAGCAACATGTTTATTTTTCAGACGTCTGGAGGTATTTTGGGCTCCCTTCTTCTATTATTTATGATAGGGATAACCACTTTTAGGGTATTTTTAGAGATCATTATGGGGGATGATAGATACTAAGTTGAAGAGAAGTACCACCTTTCATCCGCAGACTGACGGGGAAACAGAGGTCGTTAATCGCACTTTGGTTCATTTGCTATGAGGAATCTATTCTAAACATCTTAAGACTTGGGATGAGAGTTTACCATATCTTCAGTTTGCGTTTAACCGGGAGATTCATGGTTCTACTTTGAAGTCTACATTTGAAGTTTGTTTGAGGTACTTACCTTAAAGCCTTTTTAATATGGCTTTTAGTCTTGGCGACAAGATGGTGTCAGGGAAGGAAGAAGAAGAACAAGTTAAAACTTAGCATTTTATTGAGAGAATAAGCAAGGTTTATGAGGAGGTTGAAGTACAATTGAAGAAGTTTCAAACAAAGTATAAGGCTAGACACGACAAATATTGGGTTGAGTGTACTTTTTAAGAGGGCGACCTAGTTTGGTTGTATTTGGGTAAGGAACGACTAAAGGGGGAAGGTAAAAAACTCAAGCCTATCTGTTATGGTCTATTGACGATACTCAAGAAGATTAGTGACAACACATTTCAATTAGATTTTCCACCTTTCATGAAGAAGTATTCGGTGATTAATATCGAGCATTTGAAGATGTTTGAGCCATCTCTTTTAGATGAAGACTCTGCAATCGACACTCTCTTACCATTAGTTGTTGACTTATGGATGGAAAGAGAAGATCCGTTGCTGGAAGATAATATTCTAGAGAGGAAAGTTCATGCTACAAGACTGGGTAAGTATCTAGTCGTTTTGAGTTGGGAAGAAAGGTCAACTACCTAGCAAGTCGAAGTCGTACAACAGGAAAATGGGCACGGCTGCATTTCCTTATCGCCAGTTCTAGCTTGGGCAGGAGCTCAAGGCTCCTAATGGGGGGTGTCATGATCCAGGAAGATCTGAAGATCGAACCCCTTCAAAAGATGTCAACTCGGTCGAACGAGCATTGGAGCCGTTCGAACGAGCATTGGAGCCGTTCGAGCGAGATATGAGAAAAATTAAAACAATTCTAGCTGCCTCTAATTTTAGGCATAAATTGGCAAGTGGTTCGAACGACATTTGGGTTCCCAAAAAACAAATGTGCCTACCTCTATTTTTAGGCAAATTCTAGAAAGTCGTTTAAACGACATTTGGAGTCGTTCGAACGACTTGTTCCTAGAAAGGCCAAATTTTTCTGCCTCGTTTTATAGGCTTAATTTGGACAGTCGTTCGAACAGCCCATGGGTTCATTCAAACGACTGTCGTGTTCCTTCATTATTTTAGGCATTTTCAAGGGAATTTTTTTCCTAATTTGTAACTAGAGACTTGCAACCTCCATTTAAGAGGAATTAAGTTAAAATCAAGTGATTGAATAATTGAAGCTCTAAAAGAGAACTTCTCCCACAAATTGTTCGTTCTTCATATTTATTCCTCAATTTAGGCTAATCTCAATTCGATTCTAGATTAGTTGGACTACCATCTAATAGTTCTTGTACATATGTTTTCCTAGTGAGAGATGAGGTACATAGTTTTTGCCTAACTCTTTGTTTATTTTTGTCAAGCTCCACAAGTACAAAAAGTAGTGCAGTTAATTGCATTAAGATAGTTGCAGAGAACATCATCTGTGTAATCAATTGCAATAAACAATAAGCTACTAAATCAAATAATATCATCAAACAATAAGCTTTTTCTAATGTCTCTTACTGTCTCTCTTTTCTCTTATCACTCTATTTTACTGCCTCTCTTTCTTTCATTATCCATCAATGTCTTTTTTTTCTCTCTCTGCCTCTCTCTTTCATTCTCTTTTACTATCTCTCTCTCTTCTTTCTCTCACCACCTAAATCTCACCAAAACCCGACTGCCATCACCACCACCCTAACCAGTGCTACAACCACCAATACCCAAACTAACCACATCCACCCTAACCATTGCCACCACTACCCTAACTACTGCTACCACCACCCAAATCTACCACCACCACCCTAAACACTGCCACCTCACCACCACTGCTACCAATGCTAAAATTTATCACCACCATCCTAACCACTGCCACCCCACCAACAGTATCACCCCATCACCACCACCACCCAAAACCATCACCATCACCACCACCATAAAACCCTAAATTCATACAATAATAACAACACACAATAGTAAAATCGAAAAAGCAAAAAAAATTAAAATTCATACCTTGAGTGTCGACAACACCTAATCGAAAGAGAGAAAAAGCTTGAATCTGTATCAAATTGAGAGAGAGAGAGAGAGAGAGAGAGATGTTAGGAATACGGCTCAAAACAGGGGAAAGCCGTTCGAACGAGTGGGGAAGTCGTTTGAACGATAGAGTTTCCGTTGAAGTCGTTCGAACGACCTCATGACTTGTTCAAACAAAAATGGCTCTATTTGTTTGTTTCTAAGTTAGTTTCGAAAGGGATTTAATCCAAAACGATGGATTATCTCGTGATGTGTACTTCAGAGATGATCTAATGGAAAGCCTATAAATATTGAGTGTATCTTAAAGGCCTCTATACTGTGAGAAGGAGTTAGAGAGAGAAAAATGAGAAATCTAGGGTTTTGCTCTGGAGAGATTTTTTGGGTTTTCTTTCTAGGGTTTCTTGCTGGGGATTATCTGTATGGGTAGAGGTGAGGTTTGAGTGATCTCTGGAACTTCTTGTAACTCTAGTGTAATAATATATTCGTCGTGCTTGTCGAGGGTGGTTTTAATCCTTTAAAGGGTTTCTAGCTAAATTAAACCTTGTGTATGTCATTATTGCCTTTGTTTAAAATTCATTTTGGTTAGAGTTGGTTCTTCAAGTTTTTGTTAAATCGTATTGTGCTTCCGCGTTATGATTTGCCCCCTCAGTTTCCCAACAATTGGTATCAGAGCGAGGTTTGGGGCAAGTAGAGTAGCAAGATAGGAAGATCTAAGTATTCTAACGTGATCAAGTATGATGTGAAGAAGTTTGATGGGAAGATCGATTTTGAATTGTGGCAAATACAAGTCCAAGATATTTTGACCCAAGGCGGGTTACGCAAGGCTCTGAAAAGGAAGCCTATACCTAAACCTCTGGTTGAAGGAATAACGGCCCAAAAAGCGGATGATGATGAAGAAGAGGACTGGGAAGATCATGGTATAAGGGTTATGAGTGGGATACGTCTTTGTCTCGCTAAGAACGTTTTGGCAAATCTGGCTGTAGAGAAGACCGCAAAGGGTCTTTGGGAAAAAATTGAAAGTTTATACCTAACGAATAGTCTTTCGAATCGCTTATAACTCAAGGAGCGGCTTCATACGCTTAGGTGTGATGAGGATGCAAGCATTGGTGATCACCTAGGTTCTTTAAACGGGATCGTTTCAGAATTGGAATCGATCGGAGTTAAAGTTGATGATGAAGATAAGGCACTTCAACTCATATGGTCTCTTCCGTCAACCTTTAAGCATCTTCAACCTACGTTGATGTATGGGAAGGAAACCTTGAGTTTTGAGGAGATTACAAGTACGCTTCTTTCCGAGGAGAGAAAGCTTAAGGGTAGCGAATCCTTGGGAAAAAACTCTGCAATGGTGGTTAGTAGGAACATAAGCTTTAATAGGTTCAGAAAAGGAACTTGTTAGAGCTGTGATCAATCGGGTTATTATAGATCATATTACAAAGTTTGGAAAGGTAATGGAGCAAGTTCGGTAAGAGGCTCCGAAAGTGACACTAACAAACTGGCAACGGTTACTAGTAATGATGGTGACGAGGCGCTCCTCGTGGTGGCCGCTGATGGTTCTCGCCACGATAGAGGATGAGAGTTTGATAATAGGGCTACAGTGCATGTATGCGCACACAAGGCATGATTCGGCAATTATGCAAGGCATGAGGGCAGCAAGTTTGTGTTGACGAGCGATTGCTCTCGAATGTCAATTTTAGGAGTGGGTGATATTCATGTGAGGATTTTTGATGGATGCATCGTAGTTCTTCATGATGTTCAACATGTATCAAGTATGACTGATAATCTAATTTTACTTTCCAAGTTAGATAATGAGGGTTACAATTACTTTGGGCGAGGTGGATTAATGAAAGTTTATCGGAAATCTTCTTTGATCATGAAGGGATATCTAAGCGGGAACTTGTATGCATTGGTTGGTAAATTAATAGGTGAAGATGTGAAGGTTGTGTGTACCAAGGGAACTATGGAGATTTCTCGAAAGAAGAATTTAATTCAAGGTGGAGCAATGGCACGGTCTACAAAGATGATCAAAAAGTGGGTTCCGATTGGTGGGTCTAGGAAAAGCCTAGACTCGGGTAATTATCTTAATTGAGAAGCAACAAGGATACACGACGAATGCAGTAGAAGAAATGGTTTTAGCACCGAGGTAGAGATTGTTAGAATTACGGCTCAAAATAGGAGAACGTCATTCGAACGAGTGGGGAAGTCGTTCGAATGGCATAGTTTCCGTTAAAGTCATTCAAACGACCTAATGACTCGTTCAAACGAAAATGACTCTGTTTGTTTGTTTCTAAGTTCGTTTCGAAGGGGATTTAATCCAAAACGATGGATTATCTCGTGATGCGTACTTCAGAGATGACCTAATAGAAAGCCTATAAATATTGAGTGTATGTTAAAGGCCTCTATACTGTGAGAAAGAGTTAGAGAGAGAAAAGGGAGAAATCTAGGGTTTTGTTCTGGAGAGATTTCTTGGGTTTTCTTTCAAGGGTTTCTTGCTGGGGATTATCTGTATGGGTAAAGGTAAGGTTTGAGTGATCTCTGGAACTTCTTGTAACCCTAGTGTGATAATATATTCGTCGTGCTTGTCGGGGGTGGTTTTGATCCTTTAAAGGGTTTCCACCTAAATTAAACCTTGTGTATGTGATTATTGTCTTTGTTTTGAATTCTCTTTGGTTAGAGTTGGTTCTTCAAGTTCTTGCTAAATTGTATTATGCTTCCGCGTTGCAATTTGCCCCCTCGGTTTCCCAACAAGAGAAAGAGAGACAGAGAGAGAGAGGGATATTCGAATCGACAAATTTGGCGATGATTTTAGGTTTTTTTTCGAGCCATAGGTTAGTTTTCATGAGAGTGAAAAAAAAATGATTTGGGGAGGAAGACAGTTTCTGCAAGATACCACATTTTATTTATTTTGTTATGTATATATTTATTGTAAAGTTGATTCGTTTTACGGCATATATTATAGTTGTTAAGGGTTGCGTACAAGTATTGCTTGTAAGGACCTAAATTCATAGCTCAAATTAGTTTCTTACACCAAATTTATCTGGAGCACAAACAATTATAAGCAAGTAATAAAAAGTGACACGAACTTAGCGTGGAAACCTTTGAATAGGTAAAAACCACGACCTCAGCTTGAGGATTTAGAAGAATTTCTTTATTGCTTGGATATTTACAAAGGTTAGCGCTCGGGATTGTGACTGATCGGGTAGTTTCTTCCTCCCGAATCCTATCCCTTATTCCCTATCATCCATGCCCTATTTACAGATCTCAACTCTAGCTCGTGGACTGTAGCATATTCTCCTGGATGGGGGGAAAGAGTGGTAAAGTTTTTGAAAGTTGTTCCTATAACTGTTAGTTCGTGGGGCAGATGTCTTCGATATTTTTTAAGGTTTGGGTCAGGCCATCTTCTAGTTCGTGGGATAGGTGCCAACATCATTACGGTATATGTCTTTTAGGTTTTGTGTGGGCCTGGTATTATGGTAGCTCGCTGTGATGGTAGCTCGAGGGACAGGTCCCTACAATTGCCCCCTCTAAGAATTGTTACTTGATCGAATTAGGAAATTTGGGAAGGAATAGTAATCTATTATTGGATTGTTATTTATAGGAGTTTGAATATTTGAGTAATCGAGATCGATTGGTAGAAAAGAAAGCAAAATAAGTTTGGAAGAAATTGAAGAAAAAAAAACCATTGTTAGGGGTTAGGGAAAATAAGTTTAATAGTAAGTATAAATTTCTATTTGGGTAGGAAGACGAACTAGTTAAGATTGCTACCGAAGTGAGAGATTCTGAAGAAAAAATGAGTAGGAGAGAGAGAGAGAGAAATTTGTCTTATTATTTTTTTTAAATGGGGGTAATGATGATAGGGGTACAATTACCAAGAGGCATGAGTTGTCTGACTAGAATAAGAGAAAAGACATCTCGGTTAAAAAATTGAGGGCGGCTGACTCATGTCTCAATAAATGTAAGCAATTACTGAGGGACACTATAAATATCTCTCATCTTTCTTCTTCCAAAAACTTTTCCAAAGTAGAGAGAGTTTTTTCTAAAGAGAGAAAGTGAACTATCTGTGCCTAGAAATAGAGGGAGAGAGACTGTGTATTTCGTGAAGGAGATTCCATCTAACCATATTAAACCTCCATTAGAGTACTCTCTGAAGAAAAAAATCCGCTTTAGTCCCTGATTCATCTTCTAGTAAAGAGGTTAGTAGATTTCTCATTATTGTTTATGTTTTCATAATCTTCAATTTATTAGTTTAGAAATTACTTCTCAAATCTCTACATTAATTGTTGTTGTTGTTTCCCTGCATTTTCATTTTTGAATTTTTGAATTTGGGATAGTCTAGTAAAATTGACTGATAAAAGTGATATATATATATATAAATATTTTAAATAAAGTAAATTAAGCTGGAAAAGTGAAATTGGTTAAGTACCTAGTCCTCGATGTAGGTGCTGATGCATGGTAAAGTCTTAATAGGTAAAGTACATTCTACTTCGAACTCGTCATTCGAGATGGACCCCTCCACATCTTGTCGAGTTGGAGATAAGGGTAATATAGATATTGGAGTGGTGAACTCATTTGGGTATGAGGTTGATGCCATTAGAACTAGGACTCTTGGTAATGATCATCTTCATGTTGGTGAGGACGAATTAAGTGTGAGTGTTGACCGAGGTGATGGTGCCGATTATCCTGGTATTCTCCATACCTATGGTGAGGGGGTTGACATAAGGAAGGAATTCTGTAGGCTTAAAGGTAGTTTAAAGGGTGTCTGGATGGTTTATTGGAGCACGGGGGTTAAACATATAAGGAGTATTTTGATGAAGAGGGTGATTCACCATACTAATCTTGTCCCCGATCTAGAGGCCGAAAAATTTACCAGGGGTATTCCCAATGAGATTTATCTAGAATATTTTGATGGGGATGAATCTGATGACTTGGAAGAGAGCTTCCTTCGTTATCTAGCTCAGTTCGATTATGACTTGAGTCTTCCTCGAGTAATTTCGCCAAGGGCATAATGAATGGTATCAATGCATGCCCTGCCCAGTTAAATGGGAATGTATGCAAAGTGCTCAGTGTCTGTGAAACACTTAATTTGAAGTAGATGAATGAGGGCAGGGATAGGCGTCGTAGTTCTGAAGATATTATGAAATTATATAATGTAAAGTTCATCAACGATACTGGAGGTGCTTATTTTTTGACCGTTGCCCCCCAACCTCAACTTTTCGATCTGGATTCCGCTGGCAAACTATGGAATGACAACTTGATTTGGGTTAAGGGAGAGTGTATGAAAGGAACCAATGAAGATGCCCTGGACCTAACATATAAGCCGTTTAAGTTGCGTAAGTATATGCACTTTCTCGAACTGTATTTTATGTGATTTTTGCTCCATATTTGATTACCTCGATCTTTCCTTATTTTTGTCGATCCCAGGTGCTACATCATGAAAGAAGATTCTCTTATTGATGTCGTTGCTCGGGAAGGAAACGAGCTTTAAGAAGTTTTTTACGAACTTGGAATAAACAGGAACAAAAGAGAAAACAACAAATCTCTTAAAGTCCATAGATGGTTGGGTCTAGCTCTGCTGCCTCTCCTCCTGTTATGGATACCTCTGGTATTTCTATCCTGAAGGTCGCAATAGCCAAAGCCCTTACTCTCCAGCCTCTGACATCAGTTCCTGGTTCGGTTTCTTCAGGCTGAATTTGTTTTGGAAAGAAGAATACTGGGAAAATTACTATCTCTAATTCTGGCACTAGAGATAGTGGGGCGGCAGAGAGTACCTTGAAGAAGAGGAAGCTAGTCGACCTCTCTCTGGTACCTGATAAAGTTCTTGTAAAGGATGGGCTTAAGATGAAGCTCATTGTTGTAGAGCCAAGGGGGCTACGTTTCTGAAAGCCCTTAAAATAAGCTTTCGACATCTTGCCCTTTCTTCGAGTTCCAATTTGAAGTCTAATGTGGAGGCGAAGCTGCGAAGGGTAATTTTGAAACATCTCAATTTTACTTTTGTTGAAAAATTTATGTACGTTTATGATGTGTGCATGCAGGTTTCTCATGTGCTAAATGGCATTGTCCTCAAAGTGAGAGATGGTAATTCTACAAGAAAAAACACATATAATAGCATTCGAAAAATGCTATGAAAAGCTACAATAGTATTTTTCGTCCACTGTATAAATCAATGTTATCTTTCATATAGTGGCATTTTATCGTACGCTATAAAAACATAGCATTTATGAATGCTAATGAAAAACTTTTGAAGAACATTTTTTGAATGCTATTATAGATTTAATGTTGCATTATGTAATGTTATCATTACTTCACTAAACATAACATTTTTAGAATGCTATTGTAGTTGTTTCGAGAGCTTTTTCTAAATGCCATTGTTCCCTTAAGATAGTATTTGCGAATGCTGTAATTTAATTCTCTTTTTGTTATAGACAATTCTACATAATTATCTAACATTGATCTTCTTTTGGGAACTACACGGAATCCAGATGGATTCAAACCATCATCCTCTTAATCTTTGAGCACTCTTGCTATTTAGAGTTTATGGATCTATCGATATATAAACACAACCTACAACAATGTAAACAGAAAACAACATACAACCATGCAAAATAGGCTAATAATTATAATCAAACCACTACTAATTTCTTTCAAAAATCATACACAACATATTGGACAAGATGGTAAGAGTAAAAGCAATATTTCATGTCATTAATGATGCTCTATAATTTCAGCATTTTAGCAAGTATAAAGAGTTGCGTTGTATGTTGCTACTTCTAGATAGTAGAACAATAAATGACTCACATTAATATAACAATAAGGACTCTTAGAAGGTCGAGTTAGCAAAGTCCAAGAGTATGTCTGATATATTCGATCAAAGGAAAAAATTGTATATTGAGAAATTTGGCATTATTTATCCGAAAAGTAAAAGGTAAAAATCACCTAAGAGTAAGCACTTATTTCACAGAAGCGATGCGCGCGGTATTATCTAAAATTCTCAAACCAGCATTGAAGACTAAGGTGTTAAGTTTTGTGTCAAAGGGCATGGCAATCTAAAGACCAAGAACTTTACTTCTTACTTGTAGAAATCCATGCATAGTTATGCTGGTTATGAAGTCTACCTGTAACAACAAATTAAATCTCAAAGCCAGTTTACAAAAAATCCAAGATTTGCAAAAAGAGAATAAATACAGTTTCACAAACTTTCTAAACAAGAATTGTCACACATTTACGTATTATCCTCAGTTCCACCAGAATTATTGTTTTATCCTACATAAGTGCAACAAGGAAATGTTCAAAACTACAAAAGGTTAAGCATGTAAGCACAAAACATAAAATATATAAACGACATTTATTACTCACAGAACTATGAACTAGTTAATCAACACAAGGAATTAAGCAAGAAAGCATACAAAATTTACAGTTTAATAACCAGCCACAACCATCCAATCCCAAAAGTGAAGAAAATCAATATATTGAAACCATTTCAGAAGATCAAAGCATGCACCATTTTACTGAAAACCTTAGAAATCTTTGTTTCCCAAAATGTGAATCTCACTACTAAATCTAGAAACTCCTTGAAAATTTGAAAAGCAATCAAGCACACCAAAAATCCATGCACAATACATCATCAACTTATTAAGAAAAAAATCCATTAGTAATGAGATCTTCAACACTAAAAACCATCATGCAGGCAAGATGGCAATCAATAGTGGCAAACTTTACCTCTTCTTTATTGATATTATAATAATCCCATCAGTTGAATTTCCTATCTGGCCTCACGCCCACAAAACACCTTGTCCGCTGAATCCTCTTTCCCTACATAAAACCTTAAGCCCTAGCCCCCTTTGAATAACTAATATGATTTTGGCCAATTAGTGGGATATTATTTTAATCGAAGTTCTTAATCATTGATCTGACATCTATTCAAGTAGACCCTCTCCAAGTCATTCCCTAAAGTAAAGAAAAACAACAACGAGAAATCATTTCAGAAGATCATACTAGAGGTTGAGATTACTACAACCATAGAAATCTCTTTATTTTCTAAAATGCGAAGACCCTAATTTCATTAGGAAAAATATTGCTAAATCCTACAATGAAAAAAATGCCCATAAGAATAGTACAACCAGCCATCTAAAAACATCATCAAACAAACAAAAATTGTCACAATTTCGCACAAAGGATACCCATTAATGGTAACAAATTTCAGATCATTGTTATCATCATTGAGATCGTAATCATAGTACTTGTACAATGCTGGTCTCACCACATGCATATGATTATTCCCAAACACCATAAGCTCTAATCCTCTCTAACAGCATCAAGATAAACCTAATTCGATCATACTCAAAACCCAATAAATACCCATAAAAAAAATTGTACAATTAACGAAACCCTACCATTTGTATTTCAAAACAAGTAAATTAAATGTTAAAATAAGATTTAACAAGTCCTAACAAATTACCCAAACAAAGAAAACTGAAGATGGTCGAATTCATGCTTTATATACACGAATTCATGCTTTGTATTTGCAAATTAATGGTTAAAAGAAAGTAAAATTTACCAAAGCTTACATTGCCTCCTTTCTCAACTTTGCGTACACCGTTTGCTCTAATAATTAACTGCTCAAACTATGATGGAAGATAATCAAAGTTCTGGAACTTGTGAGTGCACATCATTATTCGAATCAAATTTTGTATGAACCGTGATTCACGCTTCTTCGAGGTTAAGAGAGAGAGAGAGAGATAGGCTTGAGGAAATTTCTGATCGCCTAATGGTGTAGATGGCATTGGAGGAATTGGGAAAATGAAATTAGGCTTAAGGAAGAACGGTATTGTGTAAAAATGGGGTTCTTAAGAATTTAGTTTGTGAAAACCATTATTTAAGTCTAAATCTGAGTAGGGGTATTTGGCGCTATTATTTGTAAGGGATTATGATAACGAGCATAAACGTTATAAAAAGTTGATGCGGATAACTTCTGCACGGTTAGTGTTCTTTTCTAATGAAAAGAATTATATGATAGCGGTTTTTAGCAAAATGCTGTAAAATGGTAACTTTTAAAAGTATTTTATATAAATGTTATAAAAACTAACGCCATTATAAATGGTTTTTCATGTACTAAAGATTAGGTGGCTATTAGGTGGCTACAATCTTTGACTTGAGGCCTCATCTGTCCCAGTATACCGATCGAGAAGCTTCTTTGAACAAGCAGGTTACCAAGCCGAAAAAGGAGATGGTTGGCAAAAAAGCTAGGTCGATCTCAAAGAGGGCCAACTTGAAGACATATTTTCAAGAAATTGTGAATAAGCTTAAGCAAAATCTACTCCCAACATCAATGAAGTGAGTACCGCTTGTGATAACGTTGCTCGGCCCTTGCAAGAGGATGGTTACTCCAATTTTGATATTATGCCCGCAGCTAAAGGTCGATCTGTAGATGTTGTCGAACCTACTGATGAAGATGAAAAAGATTTCAATCCTATTCCAGTTCGCGAGACGATTTATGGTCCTGATAGGAACGTCCCTCTCGAGCAAGTACAAGCTCGTAAGGCAGATATTTAGGATAAGGACGTTTAATCTTGTTGTCTTAATAGTTTTGGGATAAGGTCGATTGTATTTTTCTTGCTTGTTGCAAACACCGGGTAGCAATTTTTGAACGGGTTGGTTTACTTTGCTCTTTGATTGATATAAAACTCTTATATGTAGAATATTCTTGAATTAAGGTTGACTGCTGATACTTTGAGGAAAGAGCTTTCTAGGGCAGCAAATTCATTGGTCGCAGCTGACCATGTCATTGCACAGACCGAGGGTCAGGCAAGATAATACATAGTATTTAGTGATGCTCAATGGAAAAATTTATGTGATGCACAGGTCGGTTGGGCTAAATCAACAATAGAACGGGATGAAGTTGTTAGGAAAAGTAGAGATATGTTTATTGCAATTCAACCTTTCTTGCCTGGTGGTATTAGGAAGCATACTCCATCCACTACTAAATACCTTATGATGCTAACTTTGTTCCTTGATGCCAAAATAAATTGTGAGAGAGGACTTATGGAAGCTTACCTTAGATTTTTCAAAGAAAATAGATTACATCCAGACCCTGCTACCATCGAACATATGGCGACTAGAGCTAAAAACTTGCACAGTCTGAAGGCTAAAAGATGTCTCTGTTCGTGTTGGTGTTTCATGGATTTATTTATGATTATGTGATTGTGATAATGAATATGTATTTATGTAGAATGGTTTTGTGTAGGAATAACAATCTATGAGGAATATATTTTATAATATGTTATAGAATATTATGACGATTCGATCTGTGGTAAAAAGGTCGGTTTCTATGAATGTATAGTAGACTTACCAAAGGATTGAAGCTAGTTTTACCTTTGCTTAATCATATGATATATTTATTAGATTTATAGTAGACAATAATGTAGGAAAAAAATTGAATAGTTTTCATTGATGAGATAAGAATGTATATACAAACTATATATTAAATTACATTATGTTAAGAAATCAATCGAGCTAACAATAATACTTCTTCAATCTTCTTATGTTCCAAGGATTCAGAATCTTAGTTTCTTCCTCCGTCATCAAATAGTATGAATCCATTCTGGCTCTTCCTATTACTATAAATAGTCCTTCCCAGTTCTCTATGAACTTCCCAGCATTCAATTTTTTTATTTTTCTTTTTGGGATCTCCCTGAGAACTAAGCCATTGATCTCGAACTCATAATTTTAAACCCTTCTATTGTACGAGTTTGCCAATATGTTGTGGTACCTGCCTAGATTTGCCATAACCTGATCTTTTGTCTCATCTATCCAATTCATGTTACATACTAACTCGAACTCATTTTCTTTGTCAGTTAGTTCGTGATCTCTAACTAGGTGGTGATACTCTATTAGGATTACGACATCGGTGTCGTACGTCAATAAAAATGGAGAACATCCTACTGACTATCTTAGTATCGTCCTATAGGCCCATAAGACATGTGGTAACTCCTTTATTCAATTCCTTTTCTTTTCTATTTTGAGTCGTTTCATGAGACCATCAACTATGGATTTATTCGTGATTTTGGCTTGCCCATTCCCTTGGAGGTAGTATAGATTTGATGGTGGATATATGATGTTATATTTGTTTAGGAAACTAACCACCTTTTCTCCAACAAACTGGTACCCATTGCCAATTTGAGTCAGATGCGAGCACCCAAATCTTGTGATAATATTTTCCCTCATGAACTTGATGGCGTCTTCTTCTCTATATCGAGAAAGTGGTATTGGTTCGACCCACTTGGTCGAGGACCCATCATTTAAACAGCCAAAATACCTTACTCGCATGTAGTTTAAGTGCAAGGGCTTTTATCTTATATCCATGTCCTTGACAGACATCATACTTCCGTAATATTTTTTTTGCCTGTTTTCTCATTTTTGGCTAGAATACTCCTTGCATGATAGCCCTGCTTGCAAGCGAGCGTCCTGCAGTATAAGATTTGTACGTTCCCTCGTGTAGTTCTTTAAACATTCTGTCAGTATATTTTTGTGAGAGGAATTTTAGATAAGGCCCAACAACCGTCCTTCTGTATAATTAATTATTCTACACTGTGTAACATTTTAAAATTTTAATTACTTGCCTTCTTTCTTTTGGATCATCTCGGGAGGTTGCAGTCACATTTATTTTCCGGCCATATATATCTAAAGATGGGTTTCCTTCAATCGTCTTCTTCCTCTTCATCGCCCCCAATGTTGATTATGCATATCGAGGCATGATCGATGTTGGGGGTTGATAATACTTTTATTTTCAGATATCTAGCTTCTGTACCTAACATAACAGCTAAGTAAGCTAGTGAGTAGTCATTATCATTTTTGCTACGAGGTAAGTACTCGAGCATCACCTTCATAATTGACCATCTTCCAATTTTTTTATACTGCTTAGAGTAGTTGTAAAATATAAGTAGTGAATCTGTATATATCAAAATTTCAGGTACCCCGATCTCTAATGCCATATCCAGACCGTGGATTATGGCCTCGTATTCTATGACATTATTTGATGCTTCAAAATTGAGTATTATTAATTTATCGATTCTTTAGTTAGACGGAGTAATAAGAACGATTCCTACTCCATACCCCATGGGTCTTGCTGATCTATCTATAAATAATCTCCACCCATCTTTTGTAACCCACTCGGTCCTTTCCTCAAAGTGTTTGGTAGGCTGCTTAACGTCATGCTCTTCTATTATTTCAAGGTCATGCTCTTCCCAATATGGATGTTCTATTGAGAAGTCAGCCAAGAAGTCGGCTACGGCTTACCCCTTTTTGGAGGTTCTCTGTTTGAATCTAATGTCATGCTCCTCTAAACTCACTGACCATTGTTATACACAGCGTAATTTCTCTTTCTTGGATAACACCTCTCAAAGGGGATAGTTCGTCATAACTTTTACTGAATGAGCTTAAAAGTAGTGTATCAGCTTTTGTGATGCGCAAACAAGTGCTATGAGGAGCTTCTCAATTTCAGAATATTTCATCTCTGCTAGAGTAAGATTTTGCTTATCAAATATACTGGTTTCTTGATTTTCTCTTCTAGTCGGATCAGGATAAAGCTTAGAGAGCTTTTTGTTATTACAAGGTAAATTGCCAACTCTTTGTTTTCTATTGGCGTGTTCATCACTTGAGATTTTTTAAGGTATTTTTTTAAATCATAAAAAGCAGCTTTACATTCTTAATCAACATCTTTATTCTACTTTCCTTTCTTCTTCTAATAGATCTGCGGAGTAGCAGGAATAACCATCGACAACAATATGATGATTTGGAAACGAATCTGTTTATAGCTGTAATTTTGCCAGCTATTTTTTGTACATGTTTCTTACTCCTTGGCCATGACATGGATATTAAATCTCAAATTTTTTCTAGGTCTGCTTCTATCCCTTTCTTACTAATCACATATCTAAGAATATTTTTAGACTGTACTCTGAATTGACATTTATTAGGATTAAGCTTTATTTTGTATGATCGTAAAATGTTAAAGATAATTCCAAGGTTTGCAACATGGTTTTCTTTCTTTAAGATTTTGCAGAGCATGCCATCAATATAAGCTTCCACAATCTTCCCCAAATGATCTTTGAATATACTCGTTACTAGCCGTTGGTAAGTCGCTCCCGCATTCTTCAGCCCAAATTAACGAAATGACTCTATACCAAAGAGGCTTCTCTCATCAGTAATAAATATAGTTTTATCCATGTCTTCATTTAAGAGTGGTATCTGATTATATCCTGATGTGGGGTCTACCATGGAAAATAACTCGTACCCAATAGTTGAGTCTAATATTTGATAGATGATTGGAATAGGGAAGTTGTCCTTCGGCGTGTGTCTGTTTAGATCGATGAAATCTACACAGACTCAAACTTTCTCATTATTCTTTGGGACTGCTACGATGTTTGAGCTCCAGTCCAAATATTTAGCTTCTTTGAGGAAACCTACTTCAATTAGTTTGTCGACCTCCTTGTTGACCTCGTCTCTGAGTCGAGGTGATAGCCTCATCTGCTTCTGTTTGACTGCTGTGACTTTTTTCCTTACATTTAACTTGTGGCAAGCTAACTCTGGATCAACTCCTGGCATTTTCTTGAATATCTATGCAAATACATCTTTATTAGCTCAAAGGAACTGTACTAAGACTTATTTCTCCTTTTGATCGATCATGGTGCCAACAAATGTTCATCTGTCTCGTTCGTCCATTTTAATGTACTCTACAGGTTCAACTATAGGATGCTAATCCTCGATGTGATCAGCTTTCAGTAGTTGTTATGAAGCAAATTCTCCTGATGTCACAAGCACGAGCAAGTTTTTGACTTCCTTTGATTTTATAGATTCCTTCATTCCATTTGAAATGAAGTGCTTAGTTCTACGTGGATGGTATTGCTCTCATATTGTGTAATCAATAAAGCCCCATGAAACCTAAGTATCGGGACTTTACATTAATTATGTAAAGAGTTACGCTAAGTGCTGTGGGTCCAGCTGTTATGGGTAGAACAATTCTTCCTACCCTTTCTTCTTTGGATCCATTGAATTATTTGATATCCAGGTCACTTATTTCTACCTTATTTGTAAGTCTGAACTATTTAATTGTACTCTGAAAAAGGACTTTTATGGAGCTGCCTGTATCTACCATCATTGTATGTATGAGAAAGTTCTTCATCTTCAGCATGATCACCAGTGCATCGTGATATGGAAAATTTACATGCTCTATGTTGCAATCTTTGAATGAAATACCAGCTTGCCTTTGGCTTGACTCATGTAGTAACTTAGCTTATTTCTCCATTATTGTAAGATCATGCATTGTGTCAACCTTCTTCTCCTGAATCTGGTCAAATTGTTAATCTGATGTATCTCGATCATGTGGTTAATGTAGAGGTGATACATGTACTTTTTCTTAAATTATCCTTCAACTTGAATGATATCGACTTTCTTTTGGTAGCTTCCATTCTTATATCCTTCCAGGTTGATAATATATTCGTACATCTTTTTGTCTTTCAAGATGTAATCCATCAATCTCTGTACGACATGATATTTGTCGGTATCATGATATTTTACTTTATGGTACTTGCAATATGGTTTGTTCACAATTAGTTCAAGAGGTTAAGTGCTGCAGAGAACTTGTCTTTCATCAGTATTGGGTAGATTTCAGAGAGTTTAACATTTAATTTTGGAAGGATGGGCTTCGGGAGCAAGCTTCCCTTTCAATTTTTTCCTACATCTATTTTGGTTTGCTTTTTATTGCCTCTCTTATCATTACTTTGATCTGTGTTTCTTTTTTTGTTAGGACCCTTTGTGGTGAGGACATTTTTAGTAGATTTATGTCTTTCGGGCATCATCCTTGCGAGGTCGATGTATCCATTTACCTTTTCAGTCATTTCTTCCAAAGTTACGGGCTTATTTGAAAATAATTATTCTTTGGCCCTACATTCGTTCAATAGAGCATTGGTGAAGGCTGATACAACAGTCTTCTGATCTAAATTGTCTACCTTTCTGGCTAGTTCAAGAAATTTATTAGTGAAAACTTCGAGCATTTCTCCTTGAGGTTGTTTAGGACTGATTAGAGTGTATAAATTTTCATCCTTATCTTTGTTATGAGCATAGGTCTTCTTGAAGAGTTCTTACAACTAGTCGAATGTATAATAAAATCTTTAGGTTGAGAGTGGAATCATCAGAGTGACTCTCCCTGAAGGCTTGTTGGGAACAAATAGCAAAGAATATGATTGAAGTTCGAATATAATCCCAACGAATCTAGGAACTGCTGGACGCGTTCTTTTGGAATGGTACCTTTGAATTTGTGGATCTTTAGATTGTAGAACCCTGCCGGAACTTCAATTATGAATAGTTATTTAGCAATTGGACTCCCCTAAAATTTTCTCATATCGTCTTGCTATAAAGGATTTGGGCTTCTATCAACCTTTGATTCGTTGGTCCATGTGCTTCTGTGTTACATATCGATATGGTGCTGAAACTACTTATTACGCAGGTCTTGGGTTATGATTGCCACTTCCTTTTCTCAACCTTTCCCTAACTGGCACCCTGACTAGAGGTTGTGGCTCTTCTTTTTGATGTTTTGAGTGTTGGTACCTTCTTATAACTTTGGGATGATCTTCTCGCCCCCAATGGGCTGAGGCTTCTAGTCCTGTGGATTGTTGTGTGGTTGTCTAAAAGCCTTTCCACTTGTGGCTCCTCAAGGTCCTAGTCTGTCACGTACTGATACTCTTAAATAAGCGGACATGATTTCTTTGTCCCTGGGAGCTGGCCCCTATTGATTATCTTACAGGGCTCTTAAAGTGGCCTGTAGAGTGGTCATCTATTCTTCATGTCATTTGGACTCTAACTATTGTGCTCTTTTAGTCTTTATTGCAGAGTTCTCGATCTTGGACCAACTGGCACTCGAGATAGTTTTGGTTCATCGTTTTGGCATTAAGGTTACCCTTAATTATGTTAACTGGTCAGGTTCTGTCGACATGACTTCCAGTTGCATCATTGAAGTTGCCCATTTGGTGTTCGCCATGACTAATGTTAATGATATATCTGAATACCTATTGGCCTTAGGATCTTATGGTAAGTATATTTCCTACAGACGACGCCAAATGTAAGGACCTAAATTTGTGGCCCAAAGTAGTCTCTTATACTAAATGTACCTGAAGCATAAACAATTATAAGCATATAATAGGAAGTGACAATAGCTTAACATATAATCCTTTGAATAGGTTAAAACCACGACCTCAGCTTGAGGATTTAGAAGAATCTCTTTATTGCATGGATATTACAAGTTACAAAGGTTAATGCTTGAGAATTTGACTGATCATGTATTTTATATTTCCCGAATCTTATCCCTTATTCCTTATCATCCAAGCCCCATTTATAGATTTCCTCTCTAGTTCGTGGGCAGCAACATGTTCTCCTGGATTGGGGGAAAGAGCGACGGAGCTTTTGAAGGCCATTCCTATAACTGCCAGTTCATGGGGCAGGTATCTTTGATTTATTCTTTATTGTTCTTTGAAGATTCAGGCCACGCCATTTTCTAGTTTATGGGACAGATGTCAACATCATTAGGGTGCATGTCCTTCAGGTTTTACGTGAGTCTGGTATTATGTTAGTTCGTTGTAATTGTAGCTCGAGGGACAAGTCCATACATCGTTAATATCCCATTTTCACGTAGTGGGGAACTCTCAGAGTAAAACAATTTTTAGGTGTAATGAGTATTGTGCTAGAGTTTCTAGTTAAACACAGGGTTACTTATGGGTATGGCCCCCCTAGTTTCTAGTTAACAAATTCATCCTCAATATTTTCGATAATATTTTGAGTATTTGGGATGAGGTTTAGGGTGTCTTCCATTGACATCTCAACCCGGTTATCAACTATTTTATTGCTCCTAGGAGTGGTAACTGTGTGCTCTCCTCATATTCCAAGGTAATACTTGACCTTGACTATCCATAAGATTTGTTTTCAGTTGGCTAGTCAATTTACTTTTTCTTTGGCCTTTTAGTGCCTTAGGAATGTGTTTTAGCGTGGATAAAGTTTGATCAACTTTAGTTCCCAGTTCTTCCATTCCATTTTCGAGAAATATTCTAGCGGGATATTGACTATTACTCATTTGTTGAGCGCCTTGTTGATATAACCGTGAATTGGATTGGTCGTCTATATTAGGATGGTCCTAATAGGGTTGTTTATGGGTTAAAGCTTTTGTTTTCTCCATTTCTAATTTGTCTACTTGATAAGTTAGAGCATCAATTTTTGCAAAGAGTATCTTATCATCACTAACCTCTAATGGACACTTTATTTTGGAGAGACAACCATCATGATGCAGATCAAGGTTTTCTGCTAATGTCTCAAAGGCTAAGAAAGCCTTATTAGGTTGAAGTTCTTTAAAATTTTCTGAATGAATGGACTCCAGCCGATAAAGAGAATCGGGCGTGATACAAGGATAGAAGACTTGTGCTCGATTTTCAAAATCATACTGAGGACATTACAGGAAAGAATATCTAAATCTCTCCCATACTTCATTGAAGGCTTTAGAGTCGCCTCGGTGGAATCCCACGATTTTATTTTTCAAGGCTAAGGCTTGGTTTATAGAGAAAAAATTGTTTATAAACTTTTTCTCCAATTCGGCCCATGTTTTTATTAAATCTGGTAGTCATAACTCGAACCATTGCCTCGCTTTCTCTTTCAAAGAATATGAGAAAGATGGAGGTGAATAGTTTCTTCATTGATATTTTCATAATGTGACAATGCACAAATTTTCTTGTAGTCTTTTATGTGCCTATAGGGACATTCTAAGTCAAACCTGAGAATAATTGGTTGTAAATTAATACACTAGGCTTGATTCCATAATTTTGAGCATCAATGTTAGGCAAAACGAAATAAGAAGGCATTGTGTGCCTACCTTAGGGGTCCAATAATCACCTAGGGATTTTTGAGCCATTGAAGGATCAATATTTCTTTCCACCGCCACTTAACGAGGTTGTTTAGACTTGAATAAATTTCTTCTAGATTTATGGCATGTACGGTCCTTATTCCTGTGATAACGCCTTCTAATGCACCTTTTACGCGGGCAGAAGACCCGCTATTTAAGACTGGTTCAAGTAAACCTCGAGGATGCTTTCCTACTCTAGCCCAATGTATCATGTACTAACTACTACAAACTAATGACTGAATTTAAAGTAGCACTATTACGGAAAGCTAATTACACACGATAAACCTTTTTTCAATAGAACTATGGGTCTTTCTATAATCTCTATATGTGTATAGCTAGTAGAAGGTACCATGGTTTGGCTCTAGGTACTTGATCCATATACAAAAGATTTTATGTTTTAGTGTTGAATCACAAATAGGTGTTCGGTCTAAACGTCATGCAGGGCCACAGGACGTAAGTGAGTCACCTTTTCGGTCATCAACACCCGGTTCTGGAGATGTCACATCACCTAGCAACAACTAGCAACGTCCACTTAAGAATTTCTAACGAATCCGTGGTCGATACCCTTGGAAATCCTTTGGAAATTTCCTAGTTCCGAGGTGATGAAATCCCTTGGAAATCTTCTACTATCTTGTTATGTTTTAATAAATTAAGGTCGATGGGGACAGTTATCAGAATCCATGTGATATAACTTTTGCTATATCCTTAGTGGGTGATCCCACGGGTTGGGGGTCCCTTATAAGAGTTTCCTCCGCAGGGTGTAGCCCTAATATTTGTTACTACCTTTATTAAGTGGTGCAGAATTTAAACAATTAATCAACTAAGGCATATAAAATAAAGTTACACTAACATTATACTAATTTTATTTTTGTATTTATTATTATAAATAACCTAAATCTCACTAAAAGAAAAGTTACCTTAAATTGGTTCCTTGATTAGAAAATAATGCTTAGTTAAAGCTTAAGCCGTGAACTTAACTTCTATTTCCCGGCAGTAACGACGTCAATTGATACGCTGGAATTTATGCTTCAGTAAATTTCTGCTACTGTTGTATTATGATGCCAAGCGGGGTCGAACCACACTGGGGATTGGTGTTGGCACGTCAGTTTGTAAGCTGGGTTTTGGTTGTTTGCTAGAGCTGGTTGGAGATTATTATTAAAGGAAAGGAAGTTTATTTTAGGAGAGAGACTAGGACTTCAAGATTTGCCCCTTCTACTGGAGCCTTTCTTATCTAGATTTACCTGTGGGGTTGTCTTCTCAAGATTTCTTTAAGTACTATTCTAAGGGGCCATTACTCACAACTGACCTGAGTTGGGACCCTTCTTATTTAGGACAGGGTCTGAATCTTTCTTTGTAGGGTCAAGGCCTTATAGTCATTAGTCAGTCTAAAGAGAAAGGGACAACTTATTCCAAAGCTTATTAGGCCTCAAGACCTTGATGTACCTTAGTAGGTTCTACCAGAGTCCTGCCACTTTTAAGGCTTTAGACCCTTCTTACAACATACCTGGGTCGTTAAATGTGATCCTAATAATGACTCACACTACTACCTCTCAGCTGAGTAAGCTAGGATATAGCTGGCCTATTGAGAACACACCTCCCCTAATTTATACCTCAGAAGTACTCGAGGCCCGACGAATCCTCTAGGTGCACCCTTTTTGAGAGATGTAACCCTATCCATCGTTAGTCCTTAGGAGGGGGATAGGAATAAGGATTAGTCTCAATTTAGAGTGCTAATCATTCTATTCCCTCCCTCAGACTTTTGAGGAGCATAATTTTCTAGGTCACCAGGTGTACCCTTACATAGAAAGGCATATTCCTATACTTCTAGGGCCTTAAGGAAGGATGCTCGAAATAGGGGCTAAACTCAATTAGGAGTACTAACCTTCCTAGACCCTTCCTCATACTGTTAAGGGCGAGACAGAAGGCAACACACTAACTAAACTCAGCTAATGGCTACTCAGGTAGGTTAGCTTCCTCTTCAATTATGGCTAAGGAGTTTAGAAGGCCATACATGGATTTAAGCCTAAGAAAATCTTAAAATAAACACTTAAATTTAAAATAAATAGTTCTCTATTGAATTTAATTCCTCTGAGAGATAAATATTACAATTGAGGGGAGGATTATTTTATAGCTAAAGAAACTAATACCATTTATTGCGTATGCAATGCGTGACTAAATAAAACTGAGCTTTTCTTTTATTTTTAATATACAAAGGGTATAAGGGACTTTTTGTCAAAACTTGGGGACCAAGCCACCCTATGGGTCTACGAACGCCAGTATTCTAAGGCTAAATGAGCCGCGATCATGGGTCTATGGTAGCCTTTGGGCTTCAACTTTTGTTAGTCTTCTTTTGGGATTCTTTTAGATGTATAAATTGGATAAGATTTGGCCTTGTCAGCCTGGAACATTCGGAATGTATTTGGGTCATTCCTTGGAGGCTGGGGAACTGTTTGAACTTTTGGAGCCTGTCTCTAAAACTTCGTATAGGTTCAGGCTGGATCTACTGTGCTTCAGCAGTACTTTGGCTCCTAAGATTGCTTTTGGAATAAGGAATGCATAAAGAAGGCTTCTTAAAGCTTTTTACTCTTGTTTTGTACGAAGTTCTCTTAGGAGAGTCTAAAATTTTGAAAATATAGAACATAGTCATTAGTCACACTTATAAGTAACTCAAGACGGTCAAAATAACTTGTTTTAGGTGCTTCAAAATATAAGATTTTAACACTTATCACACTGCTTAAATAAAATATCTTATTAGTACATTGTTTTTGTGATCTCAAGGTGCTGGATAAATCAATCTTTGGTTTAATTCTCTCTCCTCTTTCACACTTCTAGGGACTATTTATCTAACGAGAACAATAAAATGGGATAAAAGATTGTTACCCCAACATAGGATTTAGATTTGACATTTTTAGTTTTATTAGTAACATATATATATTAATATATATGCTAGATAATATGAATAAGGTATAAGTTTTTGAGTGCCCAACTAAACAATAAGGGAAAACTATCAATAAAATGGCAACATCAAAGTTTATCCCAGGGTGAAGGTCATAGAAATCTAAACGTCAATAAAGGTAATATTAACTCATTTACTTGGCATGGATGGAGTTACAAGGCTTGAATAAATTGTTCAAACTACTTCAATATAGGCACGTTAATCACATTTTAGGGGTAAAATCAAGGATCTTAATTTAATCTAAATAAAAAAACCACAGTACACAACTTAGTGAAACTAACAGTTATTTTATTAAAGAGTACAAATTAAATAGTACGACAAATTTCATTAAAACTAATCATATTAAACAAAAGTTGGACATCTGAGCACAAAGTCTACTTAATTTTGTAGATATTTTAATAGTAATCATTGAAATACACCCTTGTTGCAGTAATTGATGATAATTTGTAAGTACCTGAAGAGGAGAAAAATATTAGGTTCATTTAAAGTACAATTTTTTTTAATAATAATATTTAGTTGATCTACCTAAATAGTATTATACGGTTGACGAAGTTACTGTGATAATAGTTTGTAATCCACAATGCGATGAAGAATCTCTAGTTAGCTAAAAAGTAAGAAGAACATCAATTGGTTTGGAAAAAATAAGAGATTTAATTACTTAAAATGAACATCAATTGGCTTCTTCCTCAGAACTCTTTCTAGATCTAACATAGGGAAAAAAATAAGATAACCTAAGTACCCTTTATATAGAGGGAACCAAAAATTATAAATAGAACGCATCTTGAGGAAAAAGTATGCCTCAAAAATAAAACCACTGCCAGAGTCGTTCAAATGAAATAAGGAGTCGTTCGAACAACTTTACGACAATTGGTCTAAAACCCTAGAAACTTGACAAGTCGTTCGAACGAAATCTCAACTCGTTCGAACGAAATCTGTCTCTGGGCCAAATTTCCATTGAGGTAAACTTTGGTCGCTTGAATGACTTTGGGTTCTTGTGCCAAATTCCTGAGAGGTGGAATTTAATCGTTCGAACGGCTCTCAACCTTGTTCGAACGACTTTGGTTAATTTCCAAATTACCCTAGATCCTGCGGGATCATGGTTTTCCCCTTTAGGGGCCTTGAGCTCCTTCTCAAGCTAGAACTAGAGATGTGGGAATGCGGCGATGCCTAATTCCCTATTGTACCACTTTGACTTACTAGGTAGCTGACCCTTCTTTCCAACGCGGAATGACTTAATACCACCCCGTCTTATAGTATGAACTTTCCTCTCTAGAATGCCATCCTCCTGTAATGGATCTTCTCTGTCCATCCATAAGTCATCAACTGACGGCAGGAGAGTGTCGATTGCAGAGTCTTCATCCAAAAGAAACGGCTCAAACAGCTTCAAATGCTCGGTATTAATCGCCGAATACATCTTCATGAAAGGTGGCAAATCCAACTGGAATGCATTGTCACTAATCTTCTTGAGTATAAAAAACGGACCATAACGGATAGGTTTGAGCTTCTTACCTTCCCCCTTAAGCCGTTCTTTACCCAAATTAAACCAAACTAAGTCGCCCTCTTAAAAATTACACTCAACCCGATGCTTATCGTGGCGAGCCTTCTACTTCGCTTGAGTCTTCATCAACTGTGCTTCAACCGCCTCATGAACCTTACTTATCATCCTCTTAATGAAATGTTAAGCTTTAACCTGCTCCTCTTCCTCCTTCCCTAACACCGTCTTATCGCCAAGACTAAACACCAAATCAAAAGGGCTTTGCGGTAAGTAACCCAAACAAACTTCAAAACAAGACTTCAAAGTGGAACCTTGACTCCCCCAGTTGAACGCAAATTGAAGATACGATAAACTTTCATCCCAAGTCTTAGGATGCTTAGAATGGAATGCTCATAATAAATGTACCAAAGTGCGATTAACTACCTCTGTTTGCCCATCAATCTGTGGATGAAAAGCGGTACTTTTCTTCAGCTTAGTGACCATCATCCCCCATAAAAATCTCTATAAATGCCCCAAAAAGCGGCTATTCCTATCAAAAATAATAGAATAAGGGAGCCCAAAATACCTACAGACGACTCTACAAAGCAATCGCGTTGCTCCTTCCCCAGTGATCGTCTTCTAGCATGGAATAAGAGCAATCATCTTGCTGAATCGATCCACCACCACAAACAAATAGTCATTCTTGCACCTGGTCATAAGCAAACCACCCATAAAATTCTTCGAAATGCTCTCCCAATATCGACTAGGAACTGACAATGGTAAGTACAATCCTATCTTCCAATTAGAAGGCTTCGATGTGTTGTATAGCACGCAACCATGAACCACATGAGCAATTTCCACCTGCATCTTCAGCCAAAAGACATAACTCTACAAATTCAAAAGAGTCTTCTAAACCCTGAAATGACCTGCCACCCGAGAATAATGTACCTCTCGAATCCACAGCAAACGGTCTCCACCCTCGGGAATACATAGTATACTGCTCCTGTAAATCAAATCATCCTTCAAAATATACTAGCACAACAACTTCTCGTGAATCACACTGAGCTCCTTATCGTTGTCATACCCTAAAACGTACTCAGAAGGAACAATATGCTAGATCTGCATAGCTACCAGTAAAGTGGAAATGGTTGGTAATAGGGGTCGAGATAGCATATCAGCCATCTTGTTGTTTACTCCTTTCTTATACTTGATCAATAAGGTAAACTGTGGAAGGTACGACGTTTACTTCATATAGCGAGCTTGCTAAAGCTTAGATTGCGTAGATAAGAACTATAATGGTTTGTGATCAGAATGTAACACAACCTCCTTCCCTAATAAGTAACTCCGCCAATGCTTCACTGATTGATATAACACGTAAAACTTCTTATCGTAGGTAGGATAGTTGTGTACTGCTCCTGTAAACATCTCAGAATGGTAAGCAACCGGCTTCTCATCCTATAAAAGGATTGCCCCCAATGCATAGTCTGACGTATCTGTCTTGACCTCAAAAGGCCGTTGTAAATTAGACAATACTAACACTGGCACGTCTGTAATCTTCCGCTTTAGTAACAGAAAAGTCTTCTCATGGTGCTCCTCCCACACAAACTGTACCCCAATCTTCGTCAAAGAATGTAATGGTACGATAATTTGTGAAAAATGTCGAATAAACTTCTGTACGTACTGACAAGAACCCATAAAAATCCTCATTTCCATCACTGTACGGGGTCTAGGTCAATTAGTAATAACCGAGACCTTCTCTGGATTGACCTTAAGCCCGCCGCCACCAGCAATAAATCCCAAATAACCAGCTCCCTCTTCCCAAACTCTCACTTCTTCCCGTTTAGAAAAACTTATTGTTTTCGCAAAATGCCCAATACTTTGCGTAAATGCCCAAGGTGTTCCTACCATGTACAACTATATATCAAGATATCATCCAAATACACAATCTAAAAATCATCAATAAAAGCATGAAATACCTCATTCATTAGCTGCATAAACATCGCCGGAGCATTCCATAACCCAAAAGGTATCACCAACCACTTAAATAAGCCCGACTTAAGAGCCAACTTGGTGAAAAACTTATTCGTCTGCAACTTAACTAAAAGGTCGTTAATCCGTGGAAGCGGATAACGATTCTTTACCTTGATCTTGTTCGACGTCCAATAATCCACATACATCCTCCAAGACCCATCCTTCTTCGGTACCAGTAACACCGGTGAACCACAAAGTGAGCAACTTGGATTAATAACTCTTTGCTCTAGGAGTTCATGTCCCTGTTTCTTGATGTCATTAGATTCTGCAATAGAAGCCTGATACAACCCAATATTAGATAGTGGTTCACCATTCACCAAGGTGATATCATGCTCTACATCCCTGTTACGCGACATCCCTTTTATGGCCATAAAAAAGTCTTTATACACCTCTTACAACTCCTCCATATCAGTTTGTTGCTTAGGAGAGATTGCCAAAGTAGACAAAACCATAGTCGACGGATCCTCTTAAACCAGTCGCACCAATAATAATATAAATTTGTCGCTCGCATTAACCAACCTCTTCGCCTGAGTCGCCGTAACTAAATTACTGGTAGTAATATGTTCCTTACATGCATTAATATGAAACTCAGTCCCATCCTTCACCAGACGATACTTACGAGTTCGACGGTAAAAGATTGTATCTCTGTCCCAAGATATGGGATACCCAAGATGACTTGACACACGTCCAACAGAACCACCTCACATGCCACTTCATTAATAAACTTCTTAGTAATCACAAACTTGAACGTACACTGCTTAGTAATTTTCAACTCCGCGTTTTTCTGAATCCAACCTAAACCATACGGTTTAGGGCAAACCACAGTAGCCAAACCTATCTTCTTCACCACTGCCATAGAAATTAAATTCTACTGACTACCCGGATCAATGATGGCCTCGACTAAGCTCTGCTTCACTTGAATGCTGACATAGAAAGCTCTTCCCGACTCGCCTCGTCGATAACTTGAGGTTGCTTAAATATTAGAGTAAGCTTAGGATTTTGCTTATCTAAATCCAGAAGATCCACAATCATTTTTAATGTGGCTAGTGCACGTTTCTCTCCTTCTCCTCCTTCGGCCGAAGCTCGGGGTAAAGTTTCCAACATCTATTTGAATTATGCTCATTAGCCTTACAATGACTACAGATAGACTTCTTGAATGAAGACCCCTCTCCTTTGGACTCCCCTTTCTGACCAAACTTCTAAGTAGACTTGTACCCCGACTTGCTCTTGTCATCTTTCTTGTCACTCTTCAAGTACTTGCCTTCAATGTCAATTGTTTTAACGGTAGGGTCCTCAATACTTTCTACATTAAAGAACTTTAATTCTCTTCTAAGGGACTCTGAAAATTCCCCCGTATACTTTATGAAAACCTCGCACTCATCCACGTCAATATCCAAAATCAGTTCTTGGTTATGAAACTCTCTACTAAATTGCTGTACGGATTGCCCAAACCTTTGTCGTAAATTGTGGTATTTGTACCATCGCTCTTGTTCATACCCAATTAGATAGAATTGCTTCCTCACCAAAACCTTAAATTCTTTCCAACTCAGACTTCCGACATCATGTCATTTTTGATAGGATTTTCACCACGTTAGCAAGTGAGTTGTGAATTTCAAAGTAGAGAAGCAAATTTTCTAAGCGTTGGAATATCCATCAATGGAAAAATAGGACTCTAACCTATCTAACCAATTATCCAATTTCTCGACATCGATGAAACCATCGAATGCCGGAATCTCAATCTTAAGGCCAATACGAAGATTACGCATAGGATTCAATGACTTACCAAAACCTGGGCGTTCCTTGACAGATTTGGCATCACTAGAATTGTTATCTATCCCCGTATTATCGACGTCTCCATTTACCTCTATAACACCTTACCTTCTCGAGCGGCCTCGCTGTATCGCCGAAGTGGAATCCTTCTCGAGGTTCGTAAGACGCAATTGTTCTACCAACTCCCCTACAATAGAAGTTAGGTCAGAAACTATCATTTCCAAAATCGTGAGTCAATCGCTGGCCTCGTCCATCTCCAAATTGTCCTTTTTTGAATTAAGTTTACAATAAATCTTCAACGGACTCACTAGTTTCTCCTTCGTTTGCTTGAGATGGTCACGCGCAGAGACCATAAATCACAAACAACCCCTCGAGAATCACAACTGGAAAACTGATACCACTTAATCTACAATATAATGAAAAAGCTCTAGTTAGCTGAAAAGTACGTAGAACACCAATTGGTCTTGAAAAATAAGAGATTCAATTACTTAAAATAAAGTAATTACAATGAAAACTTTAAAACCATAGGCTTCTTCCTCAGAACTCTTTTTAGATATAACATAAGAAGAAAAAAAACCTAAGTCCCCTTCATATAGAGGGAACCAAAAATTATAAATAGAACGCATCTTGAGGCAAAAATATGTCTCATAAATAAAACCACCGCAAGATTCGTTCAAACGAAATAGGGAGTCATTCGAACGACTTTATTACAATTGGTCAAAAACCCTAGAAACTTGACAAGTCGTTCGAACAAAATTTGTCTCTAGGCCAAATTTCCAGTGAGGTGAACTTTGGTCATTCGAACGAAAATATAAGTCACTCGAATGACTTTGGGTTCTTGGGTCAAATTCCAGAGAGGTAGAATTTGGTCGTTCGAACGACTATCAACCTTGTTCGAACGACTTTGGCTAATTTCAAAATTACCCTAGATCCTCCTAGATCAGTTTGACCTACTTCGTTTCCACTCAAGATGGGTTTGCGGTCTACTATAGCAACTTTTAGTTTTATTTTTAGTAAATCACCACTAAATATTTGAAAAACAGATATATGCATATTATTAAGCATTTTGAATTAACATAAATTTATAATTTGATTAGAATTTGACTAAATTTTCATTTTTTATTGTTATGATTAGTTTCTTTACTTTTTTGCCATATGCATTCATAAAATAAGTGATGTTCGGCCAAAAGTTCTATGTTCCTTGCACATCTAAAAATTGAAAATATAGATTGTTAGGACAATCTTAGGATAAAAATGATTTTGTAAAGTTGGGTTATAGTGAATACCTACTAGAATTGTATTATCATTATTCTGTTTATGAACATCCTTAAAATTGATTAACGCGAACGTTTGCTTTGGTAACTTCTTTGATCTATGGGCTAATTTAGATTTTGTTGTCCAGTTAAAATTTAATTGGTAGCACGGCTGATTAGACAATATTGAATAATAACTCGATCTGAAAGCACCACGACACTGAACTTGGAGAAGTAATAAACTTGTCTTTTTTTTAATTTTTTCTTAAACTTAAGCAATTGGTTGGATGGTATTCATGCATGAATTTGTTCTCCCTGGAATTTTTTTATCAAAGAAAAAAAATAATATTAAGAAATAACAAAAATAATAGGAGAACAAAATTATTACCGACCTTTTCATCCATCACGATCATATCAATACTTTAGATTTCATTTTTATGTTTATAATCAACGATGTGCCATAATCGTACGATCAAAAATTTAATTTTTTAGCATATTCTTTTATGGTGAAGTTCAGGAATAGAAGAGCAATATACATGATTCATAACCTTATTAGATTGGCAAGAAAACGTATGAGCAAGTGATTTTTTCATTTTTGAGAGGAAAAATATTTAACGTGGAATAATATTGCACTTGGAATTGAGAGATAAAGAATTACCACAAAGGTGCACAAATGTTGGTTATGATAGATGTGGGAGAAGGAAAAGATGGACTTATATAGAGTCTGTGGTTGTGAGTTACAAATGCTATAATTTTTGGTAATTATTTTAGAAATTATTAGATAAGAGAAATTAATAAAGAAATGGTGTGGTTGTGAGTTACAAATGCTAGATGTTATATATTCATAATCATGGGTGAACCTTTTTAGTTAAGATTGGGAGGAGTTGCCTTTTAACAACCATAAAGGAGGAGGAGTTATCGTTGTCATAGATGCTTTACACATGAGTTAAAAGAGGATATAAAAAGAGTGAGTTATTGAGGGAGTTATGAGAGGATTAAGTAAGAAAATATAAGCTACTTACATGCTAATATGAGTCGAGAATGCTAGATAATATGTATAATGTTTATAAATTCCCAAGGGTAATCTCCAAAATTTATCTTCTCAAAGTATATCAAGACTCTGATTTTTTTTATCTTTATCTTGTAGTAAAACGTTAACAATAATGTTATCAGCAATTGCACTCTTCTAAAAAAATTTTGGGGACAATTATAGTAGAAAACAACAATATAACATGTCTCATAAAAACATTGGAATTACACCAGTATGCTAACCGAGTCATTAGAAATACAACCCATAATATTGAATTTCTAGGAGTAATTCATGGCTGCCAAATTTCATAATGAAAACTACCGCAATATTCATACAAAGTACATAAGTTAAACTCATTTGAATAATCATCATGGAAAGTACAACATTTTTATGCATAGATATATAACTCACTTTTCCTTCTTGGGAGACTAAAAAAGGAGGAGAGGAAATGTTTTTAAGACTAAATAAGCAGGCAAAGCTTTTCGATTAAAGTTTGAACTTTAACTTTAATATCCTTTTTCTTTGCCTCAAACATTAAATAACAACCATCATGACAATCTTCTCCATCAAGGAAACTATTAGTTTAAAGCTACCTTATTAAGGAAGCATAACATTGTTCAGAATATTCAAGTTCTTCCATCTAAACACTGCCATGTATATCTGTTATCTCCATTTAAGGATTTGTTCTGGTCTTGAACATCATGCCATAATAAGAAGCTGGACATGCAATAAGAAACTTTTCCCAGAGCTCAGACAATTGTCATTAATTCCAGAATTTACCTATAAGACATCTTCTATATTATATATCTCAGTTTTGACCTACATGGCATCGATTGTCCCGCATGGCATCGTTTGTCCCGTGTGGTGGCAATTGTCCTACGTGGCAGTGCCAAAACTTTTAAGTTTTTTTTTTTATTAATTATTGGGCTGCTTTTAAGTTTTTTCTTTTATTAATTATAGCGGTAATTTTCTCAAAGATTTTATGAGAATTTAGTACTCGTTGCAATAACCAACAGTTTTATAACGTCTTCACCTAAAGCTTTTATTCTCTGCATATCCTCTTAGCATCCTTCTCTTCCTCACAGTAATGTTCTCCCTTAAACCTTCTTTTCTTTATCTCAATAACGGTCTCTTCCTTAATGAAATTTATGTGTATTTACGGCTTCCTCAAATCCAAATCATAAAAATACTTTGCTCACCATTTTAAACTAAATTCCATCATTTCTTAATTGCAAGTCAGTTACTCTAGTATGAATTAGAAAATTCCTTGCCTTAAAGCTCTCAAATGAGTTTCAAAATAATATCTGAGATTTGGTTTACTATCCAACAAAGGTACGTTTCCATCCTATTATCATCCCAACTGTTCATCTTAATCTGATTTTGCCCTTTTAATTTTATTTTTAATACCAGATTGGAAATTGGAAATTGGAAATTGGAAATCATAATAGTTGGATGAGTATGGATTATTTTAGCTTTCCCCTCTTCTTATGTGTTTTGATATTGTTTAGGGCATTCACTTCTTTTAGTTTTCTATCACTGATATTTTGTGTATCATGTTACGGTTATTCTAGTTTGTTTGTGTATTTATTTCATTCTTTTCTAGGTGTAGTCGGTTGATAATTTTTTTTGTAATATTTGTAGTAGCATCTTTGTGATCATCCTGACCATCGGAGTTCTTATCGTATACACCACAATTGGTAGCACTTTACATTTAGGAATTATCCTTAAGCTTCATACATCAAGTAACACATCTCTATTGCACCTAAGTTCTCATTCAAGGTATATGAGATTAGTTCTTATCTAACATATATATTTTTTGATTTTTTTCTCTTTATCTTCAAATTATAGTTTCCCCAAGCTAATTTTAATCCATGATATTAATTCCATTCTTGAATATCTAGGCTTCGGGCATACTGCTAAAATTTTAAGCCTAAGCTCTTTGGAAATTGGTCGCGTGGCAATTTTTGTCCTACGTGGCATAGAGAAATAATGTTAAAATATGTCAAATTAATTTTAGGCATATTTATTAATTATTTAGCATCTATTGAAAATATGAAATTGTTCCTTATCTTCACCTCTCTATCTTTAGATTTTCCAGTAAAACTTCTCCCGGAAGCATCTCTCTCTCTCTTCAGCAAACTCATTAATGCTCATGTCTAGAGAATTCACCCATCAATTTTCTCATTTCTGAATTAAATCTCTGCCCATAATTTTTTGTAAATTGCAACTCTTCAATTTTCAGTTACAGGCTCAAATTCTTCGTCACTCTCTCTATATCTCAAATTTTAACTCTGAGAAACACCCTTGGGTTTGTTAAAGTAATTGTATAGAAAATTACTTAAGCAAATCCAACACTGAGAAATACTCAAATGGCATTCACAATGTGAGAGTTGGACCTGCATTCGAAGTATACCCAGATTGAATTTATTGAAGTAAGTTTTGAATTTTCTCTCGGTATCACACCTGCAATGGAATTCTCGACCCCAGAACCTCTTTTTGTTTTAATAGCGGTAAAGTGAATCAAAAAGAGGAGTTTCAACTTTTGATCCTTGGATTGGAAGTATTCTTCTTTTATGTTGTTAGCCATCAAATAAATAAAAAGGAATATGAGATTTCTCCAAAAAAAGATCTATTTCTTAATATGATTAAATGGTGTATGTTAATTATGTTTTAGTCAATTTGATTATTAGAGTTTGCTTTATTTTGAAGAATTTAGTGTTGTTTAGATCAGGTTTTATTATGAAAGGAGGTATAATTTGAAGTAAGATGAATCAGATTGGAAGCTGCGGATGGATATCTTCAAAATAACAATCTTTTGAAGGTAGAATGAACAAGAATATTATATGATTCCTCACATGGCCTTGAGTTTTAATTTTTCAGTATACTAAAATGCATATTTTCCTCCTCTTTTCTCATTAAGGTAGATTTGGGGTTCTTTGCATTAACTTTGAGAACCATGTACCTTATTCATCGATTGTATCTATAGCTTTTATAAGTCCCTGCATTGAGTGTCATTGAGTAAAATTATAATCTTTGTTTGAACTTTGATGAATAGATCTGCATATCAAATATGGTTAGTGCATCAAAACCAAATTTGGGGCTTTTATCATCTCATCTACACAAATTCTTTTCTCTATGATTTAATTTTGGGAATATTACTCCAAACTTCTGTCAATATATTAGTTGTGTTTTCTTATTATTACTTTTCTATTTTTTTGTTACCGTTTGTTGAGTTTACGACCATTCAATCTTTGCTTCTTTGAAATCGCTGATAGAAAATAGAGTTGGGTTTTTTCCCCTTAATGTTATTGCGCTTTTAATGATCCAATTGCAAAAACCTCCAATGGGGTCTGCTCATTACATTTGGGAGAGATAATCTACCCTCATACTTTCTATTCATAGTAAAATAACAACAACAAAAAGAAACGTAAATAGAAATAGGATCTCTTCGGTTCCTAATGAGAAGAATAAATCTATATCTAAACCCAACTAATCTCGAGTTTGTTTCAAAGTAAGTTTTTGAGTACTACTCAAGACATGCTTTGGAAAACCTATATTGCAACGGAGGATTTACATCATGTGATTAATCCCTCCCTTTGTTTGTAGGATACATTTCTTAATGCCCTAGCCAAACATTAAATACTTAAACTTTCTTAAATGCTGTTGGATTTCACGCGATTTATGTTAGTATTAGTATTAGTTTCCCAAAATTCACATATGCCTATTTTTTAGTTTATTTTTGCAATTTAGTGATCAATTGGTCTTTGATTGTACCATAGGTGCAGCTTATCACCTACCATATGTATTACCATTGTGACTAATTTTTCATTACATTATCTGGTACCTTATCTGAACCATATCACCATATGTTTTTCAGTTTTTGATGTACTTCATTTTCTAGCTGAACAAGCAGTAGGAGACCTCAATATTATGTTGTGGAATCCTTCAGCTTGGACTTCCACACTCCACTCTTCCTTTTGCATTTCTTATATTAGAACTGGTTAACTATTTTTTCCTTGGATGAATAGACACTTGGACTACCAATATTTTTAGAGCTTGGATGTACTTTTGTGTTATATGTATATTTACAGAAAGCATATTAATATATAAGCTGCTACCATCATTCTTGGTAACCAAGATTTACCTGCACATTCTCAGGTTTTTGTTTAAATTTATGATTGTAGTTTCTTAATTAATATGGAAAAAAAAATTTAGTTATGAACTTCATTTCGGGAAATAGTTTTAGATCTATTCGTGAAAAGTGAGAAAATGTGTATTTTATATTTGAAGGGTTGTACAAGATTCGAAACAGGTCGGTTCATGGACTTCATTAGCAAAAGAAAAATGTATGGAGGAATATCATCTATTTTTGGGTTATGTAGATACCTAATGAATGTTCTTGGAGCTGAAGGAATATCTTGAAGATTAGAGATCAGGCTGAAGACATCATCGTCCATGCTATTGGAAATGGGAGATCTACTAACTTGTGGAAGCAGCCATGGTACCCTCTAGGTGTTCTTCTCAAATTCTTACATCCCTAAGTCCATTATGGCTCTGAACCTACTCTTAGGCCTGCAGCTAAGGTTTGCGACTTGATTACTAATGGAATTTGGAAAGCCCCCTTAAACTCTTTACAACAACTTGGTGACATCTGGGATCACCTGTATGACATTCCCATAAACCATGAACTAGATGATGAAGTGATATGAACTATTACAGAATTTGGGGAGTATACCATGAAATCTGCTTACAACAGGCTAAGTGATACTAAAGCTAAGTTCTTTGGGTCCCCCTTGGTGTGGTTTCCCAACAACATATCAAGGCATGGCTTCGTTACATGGCTTAACATCAACAATGGTCTAAAAACCCGTAACAAACTCAAGGGGTGGGGCATTGTACAGGCTTATGTATGTCCCCTTTGCTCAGCACATGAAGAGAGTTGGGATATAATAGAATTGCAGGTGCTATGGAAGTAGAGCTAAAATAGTTTAGAGATAATTTTAAGGGGAAGGATATGGTAGTTACAACTAAAAATATTTCTTTCAATGTTGTGTTCTATTACATATGGAGAGAGAAAAATGAAAGAGTACACAACAACAATAAAAACCTAGTAATCACCACTCTTAGCCTTATCATCAACACAGTGAGAAGCAAAATGTCTCATACTGGAGAAAAACTAGAAGATTCAGATAGAAACAAACAATTTTGTAGCAGATGGAATCTTTAGGCTACTTGGACAAGGCCTCAACCTGTCTATTATAAATGGTTTGTACCACCTGAGGGATTAGTTATGCTAAATACAAATGGAGCCCTTACAACTGTGAACATGATGAGTTATATAACTGCTCATGAACTTCAGGGTGTTGACAATGGTCTGAAAGTTGTAATTAAAAATGGTTACAGGAAAGTCATTGCAGGCAATGATTCAAAAATAGTTATACAACTTTTGGATAAGCTCCCTTGGTATGCCAGGGTTATTCTTCAATCCATCCTCAGATCTTATCACAACTTACAAAATTCTACATTTCCATGTCTACAGGGAGACTAATAGGATATCAGACTCTCTTGCTAAACTTATTACTACTATTGGAAACACATAACTAAATTTTGTAGACTTCTCTAAGGACTTGTAAAGGATGGCCAATGAAGATGCTACTGGGAAAATATATGTAAGAGTTTGAGGTTGCTTGCTTCCAATTCTCTACAGTGCAAGTTGGTGTACTCCTTGGTCTCTGGGTATGTAGCTTGCCATATCAGAGTCGCCAAACCAAGTAGGAAACCAAAGCTTGATAGTCTCCCACATCTCCGCATCATGTAGTGCTATGTGCTCAACCAAGAGATTTATTTATGCGCATGCATAGATGACTGGCTAGAATCCTGCGTCGGTGACTCCACCTTTCCACCTTGGTAGTGCTGGTAGATCCCTAATAAATAAGTAGTACTGGTAGATCCCTAATAAATAAGTAGTACTGCTCTTATTCTTTCTTATTGAGTTCTTTAGCCCCTTGCTTAGGCTACTCTAACAGATTCTTTAATCCGGCTACTTCCTAAACTACTTAAGAATCACTCCTTCACTCACTAAAAAAATGGCTTAACTTAACTTTTTTAAAATAACACCTCTTTTTGCTGCTACTTGAAAGGCTACCTAGACTCTAACCCACTAATTTATAACGATTCAAAAATAGCTCTAACAGATTCTTTAGTTATTCTATTTTTTTGTGGCTTCTAAACTACTCTTTTGTACCTTTTAACCCACTTATTTATAATGACCCTAGCCATATCTAAAGTAGCAACGACAGGCTTCAATCTACAGCCATATCTAAAGTAGCACCGACAAGCATCAATCTACAGCCACATCAAAAACCTTTGTTTTTTGGCAAAAAACTAAAAACCTATGATTGTTAGTTTATCCTGTATCCTTAATCATTCTAAAGAAGTACTTTGAAACTTAAATTTAGTTTGTTTTTTTAGATTTGTTGCTAACCTCTTATTCTTAGTTTTGCTCTCCTATTGATTTGATGTTATTTGGTACTTGCAAATATTTTTTAAAGGATAGGATACTCCGTACAACGCTTGGGCACACATCCAACCTGCCACTAATGATATATACCGTATGTGTTGTGAAATCGGCCAAGCCAAATATGGTGTTGGACATGAGTTTAAAATCCGACAATTTAGTCTAAATTTAGTCTTTGCCAATGATGAGTATATCCAATATTTGCATAGTTTCTTGGGTTCTATCTGTTATTGTAATTTCAGTTCGTTCGCCTTTTTATTTCGTTATTCTCTTTGTTGAGATAGTTGATAATTTCCTGTGTACTATTTGCAGCATCCTCTTTGTGATCCTCCTTAGTCCTGACAGTCGGATGTCCCATTATATGCACCATAATTAGTAGCACTTCATATTTATGATTTATCCTTAAGCTTCATAAATCGAGAAAAACATCTCTATTGCACCTAAGCTCTCATTCCAGGTATATGAGATTAGTTCTTATTCTAACAGGTATTTTCTTCATTTTTTTCTCCCTTTATCTTCAAATTATATATTTTTTTCTCCTGCCAATTTTAATCTATGGTATCATTTCCATTATTGATTCCAGGTTTTGTACATCCTGCTGAAAGTTTAAATCTAAGCTATTTAGAAATTCACAAAGGTATGTCATACCTCAATATCCAAAATTTAAGTTTTTTGGCTGTTTTGTTTCGTTTGCTCTACTTTAATGAGTATAATTTTAGTAACTCGATGTTTGTCATGACTGTTATAATAAAGATCGGGACCTCTTAACCATCCTGTTCTGCATTTTAGGTATGAACTCCTTATCATCATTAACTTTTACGTAAATTTTTATATAAAGATTTTTTCCCACGGGTTTCTTATTTAAAGTTGGAGATGATGGAAATGTCCGATTTTCAAACTATTCTAAAAATTTGGAGAGAAAATGACTTGCTGATCAACTAAAATAATTTGATTGTGAAGGTACCTTTAACCAAGTCTATCATCGGTATTGATGTAACCTTTGATAGCCGTCCATGCTATAATTTATTGTTGGGGGTTACTAATCCGTGTCAACAACCTAATGTTAATTGATCTTTGGTTTCTTAGGTCTGAGTTAATTGACTCTAGAGGAGAACCAACATAGGTACCCTCTGGAGTAGGTATCTTGATAATCTTATTAAAGGAGTTAAGAGATATAAGAGATAACGGAAGATTGGTTGTTAGGATGATATCGAGTTAAAGGGAAGTATGAAGACATTATCTTTGAGTTTAGGTAGTTGCGATGAAAGAACGCTTAGTTTTATTTGTTACTACTTATTTTAGTACGCCCTTGATGCTTGGTTCTTAAATTTTTATGTGCAGGTGAGACTCAATCATATCATTAGGGTGTTCATGTTAGTTAAGGAAAATAAGATTTCACTCATCACGGTTATATTAGGTAAAGTAGAACCTCTAATATCGTTAAATCACCAAGTGGGATCCTGGAAGCAGGGTCGTCGATAATACCAAAAGGTGACTTGAACCAACATACTAATAGATATACTATTATTATTATGAGAAAAATGGGTGTACTACCTTTCATTGCCTAAGCAAGGGAGACATATACTGAGACAGTTATTTGATATAACCTTTTACAATTATTTTCTTTTCATAAGGACTTAGCTTGAAATAAGGGTTGGGAATGGATTAGTTCATTTCTTTCTTTCTTTTTCCCGAAGAAGTATTGCTTCCCTTTCAATCCACAATAGACATTGCCTTCATGTAGCTAGTAATATGCTGACTAAATTATGAGATTGTGGCTATTATTTTCATGCTCAATAGATGTCTAACACTTAAATGCTTTACCTTATTTACGAGGACATTCAAATATGACTAATTATGATTATGAGGCTAAAAGCATATAGATCTTTCGCTCAAATGGCATTGCACTTGAGAATTAGGGCCTGTTTGGATACCCACTAAAATTGGGATGGTTCAGTTCAGAACTAGTTAAGGTGGAAAATACAATCTTTGGCAACATGTGGGGCCAACTTTTATAGTTTTGTTTTGAACTAGTCTGCCCCAATTGCAGGGGATAACCAGTTTTTTCTCGGAAGGACTTTTACTCGTTTTTAAATAGAACTAGTTTTTAACATTTTAAAATTGCATGGGTTAAGTATAGAGAATAGAGCCGTTCTCTAAAGAACTTTATTTTCTCTCTAATCTCTCTCTCATCTCATTGTTTCACCATTAACCGATTCAAGCTCTCTCTCTCTCTCATCTTATTATTTTACCATTAAGCGATTCAAGCTCTCTCTCTCATCTCATTGTTTCATCATTAAAGACCGATTCAAGCAATCTTTAATTATTGTAGGTGAAGTACCCAAAGGAACGCGATAAACCCACTAAGTGGTAAGCGTCTCTACTCGATCTCTTTTGCTTCAATTATGCTTTCTAATTCTAAATTTTTGTTGCTTCAAATTAGATTTTTGTTTAATAATGTGGTGATGTATTTGTTTTTAGCTTACAAGGTTAAGAGAAGTTGCTCTTCGAGTTCGTTTTAAGGTATGCTGATCTTTTGTGAATTTAGAAATTTGGTTAAAGTGTTTTAACGTTAATGATTTTACATGTTTTGGCCCTTGTATGTTTATATTTCTCAAAATATGATCATCATAAGGTAACACAAATAAAAAACCATATCAGCCCATTAATCACTCTATCTGTGTGAGCTTCTAATGAAATGTAATATGAGTGTCATGAAAAGATGTATTATGAATCTATTAATATGAATCTGCCCATACTAGTAACTTCCATAGCCACTTATGACATTACTCCATTTGTATTTAGTAAGAAATCCCCTGAAGGTGTTTGAAGCCAAGTTAGCCAAGGGTGACATACGATCTGTAGAAGTTAGATAATCTAGTTGGGTTACACTTGGAATGGTTCTTGCTTCCCCTTCTTTTATAGAGCTCCTTCTACATTTGTTAGTGCCAGGACATAGTAACTCAATGTTTTTCTCATTAACTAGGAAATTAACCCCATCCTGTAACTCTGTCAGTCAAATCACAAGTTTTATCAGTAGCCACAATAAAGTTCTTCAGGGTAAAGGTAGTTTCAAGTTTTTGTAAGATAGTGTCTCTTTGGTATTCTGGGATATGTTTTGGCAAAACTTTAGGTAGGATTTGGTGTGCCACTTAATGAGCAAGTACGGGATATAAAATTGCCTATGTTTAAACATAACTGTATCTTAACATCCCAAATATGAAAGCAAATAATAAAGAAGCAAGAGAAGAGAAAGTCCAGTTTACTCCCTGCAACTTGTTCAAGTAAAGAGAAAGACCATAAAGGAACATTACTCCAATTATCAGTATAGGCAAGAAGGCACGGCTGCCTTCAGTATCTCAATGTAACATAATACAATTTAGACCTTTAAAAGATAGTAAAAAAGGATCTTTTTGCAATAACTCTTAAACCATCGCTTAAAACCAGACGTTATCGGCTGGATGAAAAACTAAACTCCTGCATAAAATGCAGATAGATGTGTACAAGAGGGTAGATTTTAGTGTGGAAAATCTCTGAATAAGTAAAAAACTACGACCTCCTGTGGAGGATTTTTTATTGAAAGTATCTTTATTGCTTGAGGCGGATATCTTATTACAAGTGATCTCTAAAAATAGAAATGCTTGAATCTTGTAACTAAGAAGTTTTGATGATTATCGAGAATCTAGAATAAGTAGTTTTTAGGTGATCTCTTGTGTAATTTTTTTGGCCCCTGTCTCTTCTGGAACTTTTCCTTTATATAGGCTTTCTCCTTAGTTCTTCATTGTACTGGAGCATGTTTTATGAACAATATGGTTTAGTGGTGTTTGACTGAATAACTGACGATTTTGTATGGAGACAGGTGTCTTTAACTGGATAAGGTTTTTCGGTTTAGGTTCAGTCCAAGTTCTTAACCAGTTCGTAGGGTAGGTCAGAATGTTGACTAGGGAAATGTGTTAAAATGCGTGCGCCTGAGATGGAGGTAATTCGATCTAGGTGAGCTCGACTTTGGGTGAGATCGAGGGATAGGTCCCTACAATCTCCCCCTCGCAACTGATGTCATGAGTGGCTTTGGTTGAGAAATGATCAACTTGTAATTTGGGTTAAAATTCTTGATAATTAAAATGGAATAATGATAGTATTGACTGTGTGGAACTATTCGGGTTCTCGGGAAATGACGATTATTATATGAGGATGTTGATATTGATGTATGTGATGGTTATGATTCAAAAAGTTGTATCTGTAATGAATGATGACACTTGGTAAAACGTACCTGCACATTAAATGTAGGGTAATATAAATGATACCGGCATCGGATTTTGAAAGCAGAGTACGCTTGTCCTCTGTGAAATTCCCTAAAAAAATTTAACAATGGTGAAGACTCGCAGTATGGTTCTTAAAGAGAGGATTGCATCTGAATTATAGAGGTTGAAGTTGAAATATTTTGATGATCAATCCTTGGAGATGTCGATACCCGATCCTGTTCCTCTAACATATCTAGGCATGTTAGAAGACGAAGCGATTGAAGTTGAGGAAGAGTTCTCTTACAAGTAGAAGTTTATTGTCGTCATCTTGTCAGGCAAGGACTGATGGGCCTGTGTCCATACTTTTGCAGAAGACGGGGTTAGGGCTTCATATTCAGGGATAGGCATAACTGCGAAGCAGTTATACTGATTTCTTGTATCATCATGGATTCTAAGGTTGGGCCCTTTTTATCTCTACCAACTCTTCGGAGATGGTGGTTTTAGAGGAGGTGGGTAATGGAAGTGGAGGAGGGAGACAGCCAATGGGAGTTTGCTTCTGTATTTCCATCACGTTTTGGTGCTCAGAAGACCTTTAGTTCAAAAATTTGGTTATTGGACTGAGTCTACTGCTTGCATAGTTTCCATTTAAAGTTTGAATAGACTTCAACCAAACTCATCTGAGTGAAGCTTTAATTGGTTCCAATTTCACTTTTGTATCAGGGTGAAAGATCACTGAAGCAAGAAGAACTGAAGGAGTTGATACGTCGGCACGCCTGGATGACCTGTGACTTTTAAAAATAGTGAAAAACTTGTTATCTGTAAAGTACCTGGAGTTCGGTGTTGGACGGATAATGTTTTTATTGTATACCTGAGGTTGATGTACTAAAAATCTTATTATCTATAAAATCGTATCTAATGTTTTTGATATGAATAAAAAGTTGTCATCTAATTACTTGTGTCATGTAGATAGAAAATATTTCTTAGAATCAAACTGAATTGTGTAGGATGTATGAAATGAATAGAAATTTATAAGTATTGAAAATATTGTTGTTGTGATGTTCGAACTGAGATAAATACTTGTGGAAATTGACGTTGCGATGTAAGTATGATTTTGTTGTATGTTTAAACATGTGGGGGAGAAAAATTATAGGAAATATGTAACGCGGAAATTCAAGCTACTTCAGGTCGATAGAAGTATAACTCTTTGTAGAATAAGCTCGACTATGATAAATAATGTAACGTAGGAACTGGAGTGAAGGGATAAGTTCAAAGAGTCTATTTCAAAATTATGGGGATTTCTGTTATGAGATAAAAGGTGAAAAGTACGTTTTAAGAGGAAAGTTTGTGAAAATCATACAAATAAGGGTAGGATGATTTGTGAAAATGGAGAAGATATTATGATAGTACAGACTTGATCTCAGAGGATTCGTCATGCCGCAGAAAGACGGTTGGCTATAAAGATCGCTAAAGTGCAGGAGAGGATTTTTGGTATGTGTGGCTATGATGCCGAGTTACCAGTGATGGAGTGTTAGCTCGAAGGATTAGATGTAAGGAGTAGGGATCTTGAGTATGCCCATTATTTCTAAGAGGTATGCTTTCGTGAATTGGTGAGGGATCCGGGAGATCGAGAAGAGATGGTTGGTTTGATTGCTGAGGTTGAGATTAAATTTGAAGATCGGAGGACTGGCAAATAATGAGATTGGATGTTGCCATTCAGGTTATCTAAGGTTGTTCTAGATGTTGTGTAAAGTGTTTATCATAAGTAAAGATAAGTTTGTTGAATGTAACAGAAATAATGTAAATCAATTGGATCCTCTATAGTTGCAAACACCATTTTGAGGCTATTGTGGCAAATAATTTTGAATAATTTTAAGAAATTTCTCAACTTTGAAAATGACGTCATTATTACTATAAGTATGATAAATAAGGACAGAGAAACCAAAATGAGGAAATTCAGAACCTTTTAGTTTTGTTTTGTATGTAAAGCTACAGAAATCTGATATCATATAGGATGAGTCATCATGAGTGTGGGAAGGTCAGAAAAAGATATGGAAACAGGAGAGAAAAATAGATTAAAATATGAGGGGAGGGGTAATGATGGAAAGACAGTTTTATTAAAATAGTACAAGACATCTGACATGGATAGTGGAAAAAATGTCTCGGTTCCAAAACTGAGGATGGGTCGTACGAGGTGCAATAACTGCCAGCCGTTAGAGAGTGAAAGGATAAATAGTGCTTCTTCCTTATCATTCAAATGTTTTTTAACTTCTAAAAATTTAGAGTGCACAGAGAGAGTGACGCGAAAAGATTATAGGGGATTTGATAAGGAGTTATGTGAAGGCGATCAACGGTCGAAGAGAGTGAAAGACACTGGATCACACAGGTAGCTATACAGAAGCATCGTGAAAGAAGGATTTGGCATTACTACGGATTCTTATTTGGACACTGAAGGTTAATAGAAACGTATACAGTATATATGTGTTTGTGTAAATCGTAACCGTTTTTTAAGCAAATCTTAAAAATAACTATTTATGGCAATCTATGTAATTTTGACATATACATAGAATATACTAAAGATATATGTTGTACATAAATGATCGATGTATATGAAATAATGATAGATACCTGAACCTGTATGTAGGTTGAGCATGAGAGGCAATTGAGTAGGATCGAAAACTTGCCCCGTAGAAATTGTTGTTGAGATAGATAGTTCATCTCTTAACAAGGTGTCGACCTCTGGTCGGACGATTGAGTCTGATAGCAAGGTTAAAGTAAGATTGGAATAATTTTTAGGTTTTCCTGGCCAATTGAGATCCTATCCTCCTAGTTCTGATGCCTTTAGAGAATTTTATAAACTAAGGCGACCGTAGGAGGGACGTGGGGTAACTGCGTAGAATACGCTGGTAGGCAGTTTAGGGGTTGTACGGCAACGACTGGGGAAGAATATTTTTATCTGTTGGCTGACTTGGAAGTGGACAAACGAGATAGGGGTATAGATGAATCGATCCTGTTAGAATATTTTGATGGGGGTATTTGGAGTGACCTCCTAGAGGGTTTTTTGTGTTACCTGCCTCAATTAGAGTACGGGTTGAGTCTTCCCCTTACCTATTTAACGAAGGGGATTATGAATACGATTGGGGAATGTCCTGTTCAATTGAACGGGAATATGTGGGAGGTAATAACTGTTCGCGATCATCTGAATAAAAATAGGAAAATGAGGGGAAAGTGAGGAGGATAACCCCTGAGGACATTTTAGAGTTTTATGGGGTAAAAAATTATAAGGCCAGTGGTGGGGCATATTTTTGTGCGAACACAACTTGGCGTCGCTTCTTCGATCTGAATTCAGCAGGTCGAACCTGGAATGACAACGTCATATGGGTGAGGCGTAATTGCCTTCAGAGAGATGACGTAGAACCTTTGGACCTTTAGTTTAGAACTGTAAAACAAAGTAAGTATAGCTATGCATAGATAATATTATTGTTATATTTGAACTGATGCTTGTAGTTTGATAATAAAAATGTTGTGCATGGCAGGTGTGAAGTCCCCCGTGGAGAGGAAAGAGTCATTGCTAAACGAAGTTGGGGAGGAAAAGGTTGAGCTCAAATTTTTGTTGGAAGGACTTGGCCTTAGTAGAAAAAGAGGGTTGATAGTAGGTCGAAGAAAGTTTAAAAAGCTTAGTCAACGAGGTTGATGGCGGGTGCTGACAAAGGGAAGAAGCAAATAACTGGTGGGGAAGGTCAAACTAATTTGACCAAGACCCCTGGGATAGATAGCTCGGTATAGCCGGAACCCATTTTGTCGAGCAAAATAGCTCAAAAATATCTGAAAAAAATGGATGTTAAAGACTCTGCTGGCCTCTGGTACCACTGGAAGTGGTGAGGTCGTAAAAGAGAAAAGGAGAAGGATCAAACTCTTGGGGGAGTTGGGGGAAAAGGTCACTGAGGGGCGATCTACTGTGGTTGGCGATCTCAAAGAGATTGAGGAAAGGGCCAGGCTGGCGGTTCTTCATGGAGAGGAAGACATAAGCAAGATGGTAAGGTTATCTTAATTATGTGAAAAAGTTATCTAATGCGTTTTGAGCTAACGCTGAGGTTGATTTGCGTTTTGTAGGTTGCTCGTTTGATGAGGGGCGTTTGGCTCGGAATTGAAGAAGGAAAAATTTAAGCTCGAAAAGAAGTTAACTCAATTGAAGGGGGATGTTCTTAAAGAAACGAAGAAGCTGGAAGCCCTAAAGGCTTCGCATGCAATAGCGATTGGCCATTTTCAATTGGCCATTTGCAATAGCGATTGGCCAGGGTAACTCTTAAAGAGGAGGAGGCGGATTGGGGCGCCACCTGATGTCGAAGGGGTATTCCGAGGACGAGGTGAATGCCATTAAGGCAGACACTTATGTCGAGAAGGAAGATGACGAAGAAGTGGAAGAAGTAGCGGTGGGGGTCATTGATAGTCTGGATGGTATCTCCCGTCTGACGGTGCTTGACAATCAAGGGGATGACGCCGACCTCCTAGAGGGTGATAATGAGAAGGTAGGGTAGAAATGTGCTCTTGTATGAATATTTGTAAACTGTTGGATTGTGTGTATAGAGGAGATCTCTGTAGGTTGACCCTTTTGTATAAACCTCTTGTAGGTACTTAGAGAAAGAAGTCTTAGAATAAAAGATCTAGAGACCGGGCTTGCTAGGGAAAGAGAGACGTTTATAGCCTTGCTGCCTTCGCAAGCAGAGCTGCAAGTTAGATCGGAATAGGTCTTCCGACTTGTATGCTATATCGACATAAAGCTACCAAGTAAATAAGATGTAGATGCAGATTATAAATTTTGCTATTAGGTTTAGGAAAATAACACTAATATAGTGCATAGAAAAACTCAACGTTCTTTATACAAAGTAGCATATCGAAAGTATGTACCTTAGACTTTGCAATATACCTCATGTAACGTTTACCTGATAATGTACCCCAACTTTTTAGTCTAAAAGTATTTGCACACCGCAGATGTTAGAAATCATATATAATTTTAGAAATGAAATATATATATATATGTGTATGCATATTGATGGTGTTCTAAATCGAACTGTATTAATATATTTATATTATACAGGTCGAATTAGAGTCAGTTCGCTCGCGTGAGGATGATATACTCTAATGTAACCGAGAATTTGCAGAAGAGTTGGATAGGATGAGGGAGGTGAATGAGAACAAAGAAGATCAACACTTAAAGGTGCATTTTAAACTTATGGAGACAACCCAGGCTGCTTCCGACCTCACTCATAAGGTCGAAGAGAAAGACGCCGAAATAGACAAAGAACTAAAAGAGCTAGCGGAGATAACAGAGCATGCCGCGAAGCTTCAAAGTCGGGTTGACACGTTGATGACTAAGGGCAAGCAGGCTGAAATGGCTCAATACCGTATTAAGGTGCTAGAAAGATTGGAGGGACAATTTCAATCAGATCTTCAGAATTGTAAAAACGAGCTGGAGCGACTGAAACAAAAAATGGTTAAAAAAGTCAATGAGATGAGGGTTGTTCAAGAAAATCTATCAGCTTCGGAAGCCACGGCTGAGCATTTGCATATAGCCCTACCTGCCAGGATATGGAGTTTTGGAAAATACAATGAAGGTGTAACAATTTAAATGAGAAGGTGGCACGATTGAAGACCGAACTGGCGCAAGCAATCGCGCGTGCCAAGAAAGCCAAGGCTAGAGAGTGCTCAAGGGGAAGTAGAAATGAGGTTAAGGTCTAAGGGGATGAATTTAGTCTCTCAGGTCGAATTAGAGAGCTGGAGAGTGACGTGTCTCACATTCAGGGGCATGTTCAGAGAAGAAATATGAACTTAAGGGAATGCCAGCAGAAGTTAGATGTTGCTCTTATCAGGGAAAAGGTCTTGGAAGGGGAAATTAGGGCAAATGAAATATTGATTAAGAGGAAAGAAGAATTAGTAAAAGATATTTCGGCTAGGGAAGAGTTGTACGCAGAAATCAAGAGACTTCGTTCCCAGGTAGTGGACCTAGAGGCCATGAGCTTGGCCGAATCAGCTAAATATATAATAAAAAATTGGTAGAGAATGTAGCTTATGATGCTCAGGTCAATATGGAAATGACTCATCAGAAGAATTTGTATACTAGATTGAAGTCATGCCTTGAGAAGGTGAGAGCAAAATTTATAACACTGGTCGTACCTGATGCATCACACTCAGACCTGTTAAAGTCGATTGTTGCGTATTTTGTAGAGGAAGTAAAAAGACTTGAGTTAGAACGAGATACCTTGTTCAAAAGTTTATTGGATAAAGGATGCATTTGTAGAGTTAACATAGATCGAGGGAACTATATGGCCTCTATGGAAACCAATTTAGGCCCTTGACCTGCGATTTGATAGAGAGGGGTACAGTTGTTGTAATCCGTGAACTGAATGTCCAACCTCTTGCTGTAGGGGGAAGAATGGCCAACATTCAATCAACATAAAAAATCCCTTGTAATGTGAATTGAATGCTCGACCTCTTGTTGTAGGGGGAAGCATGGCTGACATTCCATCAACAAAAAAGAATCCCTTGTAATGTGAATTTAACCTGAAAAATAAATAGTATCTGTCGCAGATACATTGAAATAAATGAAAGCTTGTATGACCTTTGCCTTATCTTGTGTCTGGTGGGGTCTTGGATATAAAACAAGTTTTTACATTTGTTTCAATCGCAGAAATGGGTTGAGTTAAACCAAGTTGAAACTTGATTAAACTATAAAAATGTTGCAGACATATTAAAAGAGATGAAGCCTAGTATTACCTTTGCCTGATAGAGTCGTTGATATGAAACAAGTTTTTACACTTGCTACAATCGCCGAGATTTAGTAGAGTCAGCCAAACCAAGTGTTATCCTTAATCTAGCTGGTATAAATGACCCAAACAAGTTAAAGTAGATGAAGGCTAGTATTATCTTTTCCCTATCTGATGTTTGGAAGAGTCTTTAATATGAAACAAGTTTCTACACTTGCTACAATCGTAGAGATTTAGTAGAGTCAGCCAAACCAAGTGTTATCTTTGATCTAGCTGGTATAAATGACCCAAACAAGTTAAAGTAGATGAAGGCTACTATTATCTTTGTAATATCTAATGTTTGGTAGAGTCTTTGATATGAAACAAGTTTCTACACTTGATACAATCCCAATAATTTAGTTGAGTCAGCCAAACCAGGTATTATCCTTCATCTAACTGGTATAAATGACCCAAACAAGTTGAAGTAGATGAAGGCTAGTATTATCTTTGCCCTATCTGATGTTTGATAGAGTCTTTGATATGAAAAGAGTTTCTACACTTGCCACAATTGCAGATATTTTATAGAGTCAGCAAAACCAAGTGTTATCCTTGATTTAACTGAAATAGGATTGATTGAAAGTTATTATTATATATGCTTTAATCTATAGAATATGGTTGAATCTACGTAAGTACTGAGATGTTGTGAAAAACTTGGAAGTTTTATTGATAAGTTCATAATTTACATTGGATAGAGATGAAAATCTCACTTTTAGAATTAAAAAACAAAATAACAAAAGCGAGGAAATGAAATAGAGTAGTAAGATACTTAACGATAGTCCCGTTTCAGTCTTCATGAGATAATATAATCTCAGGCCTGAGAGACCTGTGATAATGAATGGACCCTCCCAACTGTCGGCTAATTTTCCAGCGTGAGGCTCTTTGCGATGTTGAGGAATTTCTCTGAGGACGAGATCTTTGATTTGGAATGCACGGCTTCTGACTCAGTTGTTGTACGATCTGGCAAGCATTTGATGATATCGACCTAGGTTAACGATGGCGCGTCCCCTGGTTTCATCTATCATTTAAGGTTGCAAGCCAACTCGAACTCATTTTCCTCGTCAGTTAGCTCGTGGTCACAAACTGGATGATGATATTCAGAAGCAATAATGGCCTTAGTGCCATAAGCAAGGAGGAATGTGGTACACCCAGTTGATTGTCGGGGAGTGGTACGATATGCCCATAAGACATGAGGCAGCTCGCGAACCCAATTCCCTTTTTTCTGTAAGTGAAGCCGTTTTTTGAATCTATCCACGATAGTTTTGTTGGTGATTTTAGCTTGGCCATTGCCTTGAGGATAGTAAGGATTGGATGGTGAGTGGATGCTATTATGGTGGTTTAGGAAGGTTACGACTTTCTCTCCCATAAATTGGGGCCCGTTATCGATACGAATTAGGTGAGGGTACCCAAACCGAGTGATTATGTGGTTCCAGATAAAAGAGATAACCTTTTCTTCTCTGGTTCAACATAGTGAAACTGCTTCTACCCATTTTGTAAAATAATCGGTAGCTACGAGTAGGTAACGGCGGTTACATGGAGAGGTAGGGAATTTACCGACGAGATCTAGTGCCCATCTTTTGAATGGCCAGAAAACCTTGCTTACATGGAGTTCGAGCGCAGAGGAACGTATCATATGTCCATGCTTTTGGCAGGTGTCGCATCTGCAGAGTACTCCTCTGCTTGCTTGCGCATGCCAGGCCAGGATACTCCTTGAGTGATAGCTCTGTTTGCTAATGATCGACCTGTAGCATGGGAGCCACAAGTTCCTTCATGTAATTCACAGAGCAGTTCATCTGCTTTTGATTTGGAAATACACTTGAGGTAAGGCCCTCTGACAGAAAGGCGGTATAGCATATCATTTTGATTAGTGTAGCGCTTCGAGTTATTGATCAGCTGTTGGCGCTCTTTTAGATCTGCTAGGAATGGTCCATTGCAATTGTTGTCGACACCGAGGTAGGCTAAGAAAGGCTTTTGCCAATCATCGTCTCCCCCTTTATCGCCACCAGTGTTGATCGTGCATATAGAAATACGATCAATGCTGGGGGTTGAAATGATTTTGATCAGGAGATATTGATCTTCTATTCCCAAGACCCTGGCTAGATATGCCAAGGAATAGACGTGTTTGTTTTCACCTCTAAGAAGATAATCGAGAGTTGCTTTCACGAACTTGCTCATCCTATCCACAATGAGGGTTGCGCATTCGATTATCTTTGCATTCTTCTTGTATTGCTCTGAGTAGTGGTCGACGATGAGTAGTGAATCTGTATAAACTGAAAGTTCGGGGACATCGAGCTCAAGAACGGGGTCGAGTCCATGAATGAGAGCTTCATACTCGATGACATTATTTGAGGCCTCAAAATCCAAGCGGATTGATTTCTCAATTATTTCATTGGAAGGGGTAATCAAAACGATCCCGATTTTTGACCCTGCGAGTCCTACTAATCCATCTGTGAGAAGTCACTACCCTGATGTAGTGAGCCATTCAGCTCGTTCGTGGAATGGCTTGGGGTGGATCCTCAAGTGTTTCTTCTATAAGGTCAGGGTCGCGCTCCTCCCACTCAGGATCCTTTACTGGAAAATCCGTGAGAAAATCAGTAACGGCTTGACCTTTTTCGGAATGACGATCTTTAAATTTGATATTTTGTTCTCCCAAACTGACTGACCACTATTGCACTCTTCTTTATTTTCCTTTCTTGGATAGAACTTCCCGAAGTGGGTAGATCGTCATGACTTTGACTGAATGAGCTTGGAAGTAGTTCTTAAGTTTCTATGAAGTATAGACAATAGTGAGAAGAAGTATTTCAATTTTAGAGTACCTTGTTTCCGCTGGTGTGAGGGTCTTGCTGATGAAGAAGACTAGATTCTCTATTTTCCCTTCCAGGGGAATGAGAATCGAGCTGAGGAAAGTATCTGTGATTGCTAGGTAGATAATTTGTTCCTCATTATCTACTAGGGTACTCATTATGGGAGACCTCCCCAAATAGGTTTTAAGATCCTGAAAATCTGCTTCGCATTTTGATGTCCATGTGACTTCTATATTTGACTAAATATTTCCTCGTTTGGTACATCCACGAAGTAATAGGAATAGCCAACGGTAGCGGTCTGAAGATTTTGAAACAAAATGGTTGATAGCGTCAATCTTGCCGGCAAGTATTTGAACGTCTTTTGCTATTTTTGGAGAGGGCTTGTCGAGGAGTGCCTGAATTTGATCCGGATCTGCCTCAATTCCTTTCTTGTTGATGAGGTAGCCTAGAAAGTGGCCAAAATGTACCCTAAATTGACATTTATTAGGGTTGAGACGTAACTTGTAAGACCGAAGGATGTTGAATATAGTGTTGAGATCTGAGATGTGATTGGCTGACTGTACGCTTTTGCACAAGAGATCGTCGATGTAGACTTCAACGACTTTCCCTAGGTGTGCTTTAAAAATAGTAGTCATTAACCGTTGATATGTTGCACCCGTGTTCTTGAGTCCAAAGGGCATGACTTTGTAACAATAAAGACCTTTTTCAGTGATGAAAGTTATCTTCTCTTGATCTTCTTCCAAAAGTTGAATTTGATTATACCCCGAAGCAGCGTCCATCATAGACAGAAGGTCATGACCTACTGTGGAATCGAGGATCTGATGAATGTTGGGAATAGGGAAATTATCCTTTGGAGTATGTTTGTTCAGATCTGTGAAAACTACGCAAACTCAAACTTTTCTGTTCTTCTTTGGGACAGCGACAATGTTGGATATCCAGTCTGGATATTTGGCTTCTCGAATGAATCCTACTTTGATCAATTTCTCAATCTCGGTGTTAACTTCATCTCGAAGATGAGGTAAAAGTTATCACCATTTCTGTTTGACCGCTAAGGCATTGATATTGATAGCTAATTTGTGGCAAGCCGTGGCTAGATCAACCCGAGGCATTTCTTCAAAAGACTATGCAAAAATGTCTCGATTGAGTTCCTGGAACTGAATGAGAGCATCTTTTTCGTACTGAACCACCTCAGTACCAATGAAAGTACCTCTGCTAGGTCCATCAATGCTGATATATTTTGTGGGCTCCTCTGTGGATGGTTGATCGCTGAGGTGATCAGCTTCCTGTAATTGCTATGCAGCAAATCTGTCTGAAGTATCTAGGATAGCAGATACGGTATTTTCACAAGATTGAGAGAGCTTCTGACTACCTCTGATCTTATAAATACCGTTGTTGTGTTTAAATTAGAGTGCTTGATGATATGTAGAAGCGATTGCCTCCATGTTGTGTATCCAGCAGCAGCCCATAATCCCGAGATAATGAGATTTGGCATTAAAGACATAGAAAATGACGTTGATAGTGGCTGGTCCTGCGGTAATAGGTAAGATAATCTTGCCTACACATTCTTCCCTGGAACCATTAAACCCACTGATATCGGTGTCACTCTGAATAACTTGGTCGGCCAAACCCATCTGGTTGATCGTACTCTGAAAAAAAATCTCAATACCGCCTCCCGTATCGATCATCATTATGTGCATGAAAAACTTCTTTATCTTGAGCATTATGACTAATACATCATGATGTGGAAACTTGACATGGCTAGTATCATAATCTTCAAAGGAGATCCGAGTCGGCGATTTCTCTACTCAGGAAGAAGTTTGGCTTCTTTGTCTTGAGGTGTGAGATCGCAGCATTCCGATAGTCTCCTGCATTTAGATATGCCAGAATTGGTGATTTGATTGATTTCAATCATATTTTTGTGGCGCATATAGTAGAGATGCTTCTCCTCAGCTTGATCATTGACCTGAACAACTTCGAGCTGCTTCTTATAGTTACCATCTTTGTACGACTTTAGATCGATAATGTATTCGAGCATCCGTCCCTCTTTAAAAATGTATTCGAGCAACCGCTGTAGAGCATAGAAATTGTCAGTAGTATAATAATTTACCTTATGATATAGGCATTATGGTCTACTATCGATTGGTTCCAGCGGTTGAGAGACGCGGTAGAGTAGATCCTTCATTAGCAGTGGAAAAATTATTAAGATTTGGACGTTCAATTTTGGGAGGATGGGTTTGTTTGGAGGTCCGCCTTTCTAAGAGTAACCATTGTTGCCTTGGTGCACTTCTGATCTCCCTGTTCCTCTTTGGGTTCACTGGCTTGATCTAAAGATGGGACTTTGTTGGAGAGGATAGATTTAGTAGATTTTTGTCTCACGGACATCATCCTTACTAGGTCGATCTAACTATTGACTTTGGTGATCATCTCCTCCAAGGTCGCAGGTTTGTTAAGGAAGAAGTATTCTTTGGCCTTACAGTCGAGCCAAAGAACATTGGTGAAAGCAGTAACAACCATTTTCTGATCGAAGTTATCCACTTTTCGCGCGAGCTCTAAGAATTTCTTTGAGAAATATTCGAGCTTCTCTTCATGCGACTGTTTAAGACTGATAAGAGAATACAAGTTCTCCTCTTTGTCTCTGTTGTGAGCATATGTCATGATGAACTGCATCTGTAGCTGATCAAATGTGTAGATGGAGTCCTCAGGGAGAGAATGGAACCATCGGAGTGGTTCCTCCTGTAGACTTGTGCCGAACAGACGGCAGAGGATGTGGTTGAGATTGGAGTGCAACCCCAATGAATCACAGTATTGCTGAATGTGCTCCTTCTGGTCAGTACCTTTATATTTATAAATTTTGGGAGTATGGAAACCTTTCGGTATCTCCATATCGAATAGTTCCTTCGCTATCGGACTTCTTTATAACTTTGTGCTATCGCCGGTAGTACCCATAACCTATGCTTCGATCAACTCCTTAATCCGTAGGTTCATATGTTCTTTTGTGACGTAATGACGTGTTGGTTGAATCACTGGACGAGCTGGCTGCGGATGATGAGAGCCCGTACCTTTACTCAGGTGATCTCGTGCTAGAACTTGATATTGAGGTCGCTGCTCTTCCTCCTGGTGAATGGAAATTCAGTGACCTCGACTGACTTCAGACTGAACTTCGCCCCCCAAATATATAGATTATTGTGGTTCCCATTGTAGATTCCTAGAAATAGCTTTACTGGCAACTCCCCGAGGTCCCAATCTTTCCTTGGCTGGAGGAACCTGTTGAGTATTTTGCAGGACCTCAAGGGCAGTCTGCATTATTGTCATCTGATCTTCATGCCATTTGAGTGTTGTCAAACGTGCTTGTCGTTCTGCATCGAGCTCTTTTTCCCAGAGCTTCCAATCCTTTTTTAACTAAAGTTTGAGTTCGATGGGTTTCTCCGTCTCGGCGTTAAGATTCGCCTGTAACTCTGTGAGCTGCCTCGGCTCCAAGAAAACTTCGAGCTAAGATCCAGCAGCCGGCCGTCTAGTAACCATGATTGAAAGTTATAGTGAAAGACTGCCTTAGGATATCGTGGAAATACAATTTTTCCCATAGACGGTGCCAAATGTAATAACCAAATTCCGTAAGCTCAAAATGGCTTAGAATTCGCTATCACACCAATGAATCTGTAACAATATTCTAATCGAAAGTAAGAAATGAAACATGTGATTTTAGCGTAGAAAACCTCTGAATAGGTAAAAAACCACGACCTCGTGTGGAGGATTTTTTGTTGAAAGTATCTTTATTGCTTGAGGCGGATATCTTATTACAAGTGATCTCTAAAAATAAAAATGCTATAATCTTGTAACTAAGAAGTTTTGATGATTATCGAGAATCTAGAACAAGTAGTTTCTAGGTGATCCCTTGTGTAATTTTTCTGGTCCCTGTCTCTTATGAAACTTTTTCTTTATATAAGCCTTCTCCATAGCTCTTCGTCGTGCTGGAGCACATTTTTTGAACAATGTGGTTTAGTGGCATTTGACTGAGTAACTGACGAGTTCGTGGGAGACAGGTGTCTTTGACTGGATAAGGTTTTTCGGTTTATGTTCGGCCCACGTTCTTAGCCAGTTTATGGGGTAGGTAGGAATGTTGACTGGGGAAATGTGTTAAAAATGCTTGAGTCTGTAATGGAGGTAATTCGAATTAGGTAAGATCTAGGGATAGGTCCCTTCACAATGGTTTCCCAATCCTTGCCTTTAACGAGTCTGCCACAATTAATACTAGTACATATGATAAGGAGATTTCTATTTGGTTCTTGATAGTGGCAGGGGTACCATAGTACTTGTAATCTTAAGCTATGCTTATTATCATAAACCATTTTGGCCATTCTCAACAAGCTAAAAATCTTAGACAATACTGCCTCCTAGACACCCTAGTTTTTAACTTGCAGTAATATAGACAAGTTACATCAGTATAGGCCAGAAGATCCCCTAATTCTGAAGGTAGCTACTTTGATCCCCTAAACAATCTGATTCAAGCAGTTAAAGACGGGAATAACGGTTTTTTATCTAACAACCTCTTTTACCAGAGCTTGAAACCAGATACCGCATTAGCAGCTAAGTAAAAAACTCAAACCCTACATAAACCCTCATCCTTTCCAGAGAACGACTACCCCCTGTAAATCACTTAAATAAGCTTGTGGAGCATCTAAGGAGCATCTAAGGAGCAACATTTCTCCCTTAAGTCTTCAACCATGACAGTTGTGCCAGTTCCAATCCGTAGCCTAGAAAAAAATTCAGTTTTGCAATATGCAAAACCCAATGAATAGCTTGTGTACAGAGATAAGTGTATCGGTATAGGCAAGAAGGCACAGCTGCCTTCAGTATCTCAAGAAGCACTTATCAATTCTGTTGTTATGGCCTTTACTCAAGCTGATAAATTGTTTTGAACACGTGGGTTTGGAACGATTAAGTTCATTACCTCGGAAGTACTATGCTCATAACTGTAAAAGGTGAACTAGAAGGTAAAGTTCCAAAGAACAACGATAAACAACATAATGAACTTCAATCAAATTCTCTCTCAATGTTTTGAATCATCTTTGACATTTTTTAAAATCCTTTGGCAATAGACCTGGGATTCTTAGGGATTTGTGCTCATTATTAAATCTTATTCTCAGAGGTCAAGGAAGGCTTTTATACGCATAAATATTTATAGACATGTGTGTTTTAGAAACATAGGGGAGTTGGTTTTTAGACTTGGGGTAGAAGCTTGTTGGAAGAATAATATGCTTATTGACTGATGGTGGTGATGATACATGAAAAAATATATGAGTGTACTTTGTGCTCCTAAGCATCCAAATATGCAAGTGAATGGATACAGAGCATCGAATTAACCCACACACAAGAATTGGAATTTATACTATTTTTTATTGTCTATTTGACATGGACATCCAATTTTTGCATTTTATCTTCTTACTTAGGTTAAATTTTCTTAGAGAACTCAAAATTAAGTATGGGAAGAATGAGGAAGATTCTAAACAAAAGTAATATTACAGCTATGAAAGAATATTAGAATATTAGCATCTAGTTCAAGTGCTTTAAGTGTCATCAATCAACTTTAGAGAGAAAAAGAGAACATATTTAAGCTCTGTGATTACCTTGATTAGTACTTCAATGTTCCTTATCATGCTAACGTAGAATCCGTCATTGTATGACAAATGTTTAAAGCTACTCCTAATCCGGCTATCTACTCAATCCTCTGAGTAGAAAATGCCTTTTGCCTCACAAAGACATACACGAAAAAAGAAAGAACCATTTCGTCCAAATTTCTAAATCAAACTAGGGAGAATCATAGAACTAATTCAAATAATATAGGCAAAAATAATCAGAACTCAGGGGCAGTGCGATAGTACTTTTGTTGGCCACCCTCTTCAGGAGAATGGGCTGATTACGCATTTATATTTTCAGGATGTATCATCTATGCAACTTGATCAAATAGATGTTTTATATTTTTTTTTTATGTGGTGATGTGTAGATATATACGAATAAGTTCTCATATCTTTACCATCTAAATTAATCGTAGACATTGATTCTTGAATATTGACAGAATACGCTTTAATTGAACCTAGTTTGGAAAACTTGCTGAAGAAGATGATAATATTCATTGAATTTAGAAGTAATGAAAGTTTAGGTCAATGTAATCCATCATTTCCAGACAGTAAATTATATTATTATTCTGATTGAGATTAAAAGAATTGGAGTTCTAAAGGTGATTTAGACAATAGATTCCAAATAGTTTTTGCATCTTAGATGGGACTAATTAAGGTTGAGATTATTAAACATGTTTATGACTAGTTATAATGAACATGTTGTGATCATAGCTATTGCTGTTGGGAGTAAGCCCTTTCTGCCTGATCTTGATATCTGTTTAAAAATTTTCTCTAAAGATGGTATTCCTGCCATCTCTTTCTAACACAATGATGTTGCATTGGCTGAAGCCGCTTTCTCCAATACCTTGATCTGGATATTCTCTGGTGGTAGGCCTCCTCTAGATGATATTCAGAGATCTATTGAATAGCTTTGGGGTATCACTGGATCTGTGAATGTTGGTCTCTTTGATCCACGACATGTGATGGTGATGCTTGATTCCTCGTTTGATGTTGACTAGGCTGTCTAGATAATCACTCCATGTGTCCTCATTGAACTTGTGGAGGAGGAGGTTGAGGAGCCTGAGAAAGCTTATGAGAACACTGGTTGAATACTATGCTTTAAATGGTGATGGTCACAGTCAAAAGGATTACATGGAAAGAGGAGTAGTATATGATTATGATCTCAATATGGGGGAATGCATATTGAATACTAATGAACTGGTCACCCTAGTAGTTAAAAAGAACAAAGCCAAGAAACCTTTTATAGCTCTTAGTATGGAAACTAGGAGCATGTGTGCTTTAAAATCAAAATAGTTTCTGTGATTGGGGCGGTATTAGTCGGGAACTGCAAGGGGATTGAGAATAATAAAATAGTGACTCATCTTAAGTCTCTTGTTAGTGCTCACAAAGTCTCTATTGTTGTCTTGTTAGAACCTTTTTTTAGATGTTTCTCAATTAGAGTTTGCAACAAAAAAAACAAATTTTGATTCTTTTTTTTCCAATGCTATGAATGGAAGCAAAATTTGGGTCATGTGGAGGGGTAGCTACAATTTGAGTATAATGTCTAGCTCTGATCAGTGTTTATATTGTTCTATAGGCCATAATAATTGGCAAGTTGAATGATATATTTTTTACATTGTTCTATCAGTTTTAACATTGTTCTAAACCACCAACAACATGGTATATTTTTTAATGTAATCTAAAATCCAACTTTGATTAATAATTGTAGATCCACCTATGGATAATGCGGGCACTTCCAACAATTAACGCGGTAGAACTGAGTGGATCCCGCCGATGGATCGTTACTTTTTGGATCTCATGTTAGAACAAGTACGTGGGGGGCAAAGAAATGAAAAACTATTTACGAAGATTGCGTGAGCTGACATGAAAAAAAAATGAACGAAAAGTATGAAAATATGAATGATGATAAGGAGGTTCTGAAAAATCAGCATAAAAAGTTAAGAAATATCTACACGATTTTGAAGGCTTTCCTAGGCCAAAGTGGATTTGGATGGGATGATGAGAAACATATGGTGACAGCTGATAGTTACGTTTGGGATAAGTATCTAAAGGTGTGTAACTTTATAATTTTTATAATTTATTATTTAAAATAAGCTACTAATTTATACACGGCCACATGCAGGAGCATCCTAAAGCTAAACCTATGCGAACTAAAACAATGCCGAACTACCACGATCTTGATGAGATTTGTGGAAAATCAACAGCAATAGGATAATATGCTCGCTCGGCTAAAGATCTAAAGTTTGGAAAGTTGAGCGATGTTAACATAACTTAAGTTCAAGATTCTTCAGATGATACAGCCGTAGAAGATGACTCACCTCTTATAAACAATAAAGTAGAAAAGACCAAGAAAAATAGGAGTACTAGTGAAGGCATGATTGATGCTTTGAAATCAATTGCATCCGAAGTCGATGGAATGAAAAATAGGAGATCAGAGATTGAAAAGAAACCAAATGTCATTGAAGTGCTTGGCGCGATTTTTGGTTTACTAGAGGGTGATTACCTAAAAGCTTGTGATCTTCTTAAGGGTAAAGGGAAAACGAGAATGTTTCTGAGCCTAGCCAAAATAAAATGAAGGACGTGGTTGATGTAGAAAATAAATCCTAAGAAAGACAATTAGGATTGCAACCTCTAAAATTATTTTTTGTTTATTTAGTTATAATTTAAATAAGATCTTTTGTCATTGATTTGTAAGATCATTTAAACTTTAATGTAGTATTGTATAATAAATTGGCAATATTTTCTAATTTAGTGATTATTTAAAATTTTGAGTATTAATTTATACAAAGTGCAGGAAGTAAAGTACGATGGGCGACTATAATTTTGATGAAGAAGATATGATTGCAGTGGTTGCAACTGTAGCTGCAGTGCAACTTCTTATTACTATGAAAATCATATATCAAAGGAACCATGTCGCAACTCAAAATTAACTGGTAAAGAATACATTGCTGAATTAGTAAATGGTAATCCTGTTCGGATGTATGAAAACCTTTGTATGGATTAACTTTTTTATAAAAATCTGTGTAATATTTTAACAACGGAAGGCTCCTTGCGTGATACAAGGGGAGTTAGTATTGATGAGCAAGTAGGAATGTTCTTATATTCTATTGGTCATGACGAATGCAGCAAAATAGTTCAAGAACGATATCAACATTCCAGAGAAACTATTAGTAGCCACTTCAACACTGTTTTGGATGCTGTTGTTTTTCTTGTACCAAAATTCTTACAGCCTGCAAAGCCTGATACTCCAAAGGAGATCTTAAATGATTCAAGATTTTTCCATATTTTAAGGTTAGAATTTTAATAAAGATTATGTGGGGGCAATATATGGCACACACATCCCAGCGTTTATAAACGCTGATGATCAGGGAGCTTTTCGCAATCAAAAATAGGGTATTACACTAAATATTTTAGCCGCATGTTCATTCAATTTACAATTTCAGTATGTTTTGGCAGGATGGGAAGGTTCGGCTTCAGACTCACGTGTACTACAGTCAGCCTTGACAAGGGAAGATAATCTTCAAATCCATGAAGGTATAAGTTATTAAGCATAAAAGTATGATCAAATTAAATTTGAATAAATACTAAATTAATTTTTATATATATAGGGAAATTTTATCTCATCGACACAGGTTTTACGGGCATACAAGGTTTTCTTGTGCCATTTCGCGGTGTTAGATATTACTTAAGCAAATTCGCGGGAGGTAATAATCCAAGAATTGTAAAGGAGTTATACAATCTCCAACGCTCATCCGTCAAAAATGTCATAGAACGCATTTTTGGCATATTAAAAGCCCGTTTTGCTACATTGAGAATTACTCCTCCTTACCCATTTGAAATACAGGTGAATATAGTGATTGCATGTTGTATCATACATAACCATATAAGAAGAGAGAACAAGAATGATCAGCTATTCAGTAAAATAGAAGAAGATGATAGTGAAGATGAAGAAGAAGATGAAGAGAATCAAGTACAAATGCAAGGAACTAGAGGTTCTTCACGAATGACATAACGAGAAACTGCAATTCAATTGAGAGAAGCAATTGCTAATGCAATGTGGAATGACGAACAAAGTGTAGAAAGTGAAGAAGGTGAATAACATATATTTCATTTTCGTAGAAATAATTTGAATATTAATGCAATAAGTAATATTACAATCACTTGAATGTATTGATGAATATTTTGTTATAATTTTAAGTACATATATTGATGTTTTTAATAAATTTAATTTGAGTATTTTATTAGAAAAAATTATAATTAATAATAAGAACTAGTTTACGATACAAGTATCCAAGCAACATACAAGTCAGAACCAGGATAACAGGCAAAAGTGACCAAACAGCATATTAAACTGAACTAGTTCAGGTTTTTACATATCCAGGATAGGCCATCTAGGTTTATCCTTGGTTAGCCCAAAAATTTAAGTATTCAAACAGCCCCTAAAAGTATTTATATCAAGAGATGGTTATATAAAAATGGTTTAATTCTATATGATTTTGTGCAATTATCTCATTCAGCGTTTTCTTTTGTAACATGTGAAGATTCTTGATATCCGCAATAATTTTGGCCAATTTATTATAAAGTTGGAGCACAGACAGGTGGTACGTTCTGCCTATTTCTCTGCAATATCGGGCATAAAAATCCTTACCACTTCACACGATAAAATCAGAGTTTTTGGATCCGGTGGAGTTTATTACCTTGATATGGATATGAATTATCAAACTGAAGAATGGCCTAAAGAGTATGCGGAGATGATTGCTAATGATGTTCCACAAAATCCCAACCCGGACACAGCTGTGTGGGATCCAAAGGTTAGTTGCTGCTTTTTACTTTTTTATAATGTATTGTTGTGTACATTATATTAATTTGATCATTAACTCCCTATATACTTAGCTGCTCTAATTGAATGCTTTGACCTGTTATTGAAAGATAGCTGCTTCACCATGCTTTTCCCTTTATCTATCCCTCTATAAGTCTTCGTACCCCTCCAAAAGAAGATACCCAGTCATAATTTAGGGAGTTAATGATCATCATAGAGTTTGATAACACTTCAATATCTTGAATTCCCAAAAGTATAGAAAATCTAAGACATTCAAGAGCAGCTGAGAGCAATCCACAATCCTCATCTTGGTTTACCCTTGAAACTCTTGAGTAAGCATAAATAGGAATGCCATTTGCCAATCTGAAGATACCCCCAATTTTTTTTATTGTTTGGTGTATCACAAGCAATATCAAGTATAACCATGTGCTTTTTTTGATGCTTCCATCCTTCTAACAGTAATTTAGGAATTTTCACTTTATGTTTTACCCCCCAATCATTGCATACCTCTATGTTAGCTGCTCCAAAATTTGTAATCAGAGAGCTGAATTTTCTGACTGACCAGTTTCCTTATCTATATCTATTAGTATGTTACTATAAAACTACTTTAAATCAAATCTTTCATTACATAAGAGCCCCAAATCTCAACTTTCACGTCACCTATAATGCATTTTTTTGTATTTCAAGAGTTTTACAACGATGTTTACATGCACGTGAAGCCTAAAATAATTTAAAATCTAAGGCACATAACTAAAATTGTTCCTCATTTATGCATTTATCTGCCATTATGAACTTGATTTGCTACTTGATATGTTAATGGGTTCCGATGTAAGAATCTAAATAATTTATTTATTGTATCCAGATCTCGACAAAGAATAAGAATCTAAATAATTTGTTTATTGTATCCAGATCTCGACAAAGAAAATGATTCATTGAATCGATTTCTAAGACATATGGATCTGGCTCTTCCACGAGTTTATATCATCTCCATTCTCTATGTACAAGGTATTCATTTCTACCAGCAGATCATATTTCTTAAGACCCTAAGTTCTTCCTCCAATAACTTTTCAATTCTAATCTTGCAAAAATGGAGAATGGATTATCAGGTCAAGATATTTCTCATGAGAGAGAGAGATAAAAATTTTATTCTTTTAAGAATGAAAGGTTCATTATAACTTCATGTCAATACCATATCGGTTTATACTATTCTATTATCATTTCCGGGATCCATGGACATTTCCTTGATGTTAAAGGTAGGTATGATACATAAATATAAGTCTTCTTCATAATTGTGATCATAATATTTAGTTCATCATTGGGTTTTTCATTCGATTTTGTAGTAGTTCATTGTACAAAATTGAAAGATACATAACAAAATATAAACCTTATGATTGCCTTGAATATGGAAACACAAAGTACCAAAATCTGCTCATGTAAAGTCTTGACCCCTAGGCACATTAATCATCTTCCTTGCAAAAAAAAACCAATAATATTCTCATTAGGACCTTATTCTTTAATATAATAGGTGGTGGCAAAAACCCTATCTTTCGGGATGATTTTATTTTTACCCTTGCCAAAGGAAAATGGGAGCTAGACGTTGTGGTTTGGAACAACAAAAGCCTCTCTAGCTATGACTTATTTTTACTCAAAGGTAATTTTATGTAACCTGATAAACAACAAAGTAAAAAACATTTTGATAGTTTTGTTTCAATCATAAATCTAATTGATATTAATTTTAATCTTGGCTTCAATTGATTGTTCCTGAGGCTTGCGATGATTCTGCCTGCAGGAGGTAGCTATGGCGAATCTCATTATGATTGTATATGTCTTCTTGCAGTTGTTAATATATAATTTTATTATTGCAATTTCTTTCCAGAAACTCGGGGGTATTCATTTCGCATGTATTATGCAAATGCTAAAGTGAGTACATTATCTTCACTACTACGTATGTTAAGTTTTTAAGTTACAAGGGAGAAAGTAAAACAATAATGATTGCTACAAAGTACTATGAAATTAAGAAAGTCAAGTTGCTTACCTATAAGAAATGGACGACTGAAAATGACAACATGCTAGATAATCTATGGTTCCAATCTTTAATTTGATTTCCCTTAAGGTCTTAAAAGTGCTTTCATAATTTGAATAGAACACTAGTAAGCAAAACGTGTTTTTTTTGTATGCTATTATTTGTATTTATGTTTCCTTATTTTGTCTCCCACTTTTGTAAACTTCAGAAAAGTTTGTTTTATTTTTTGCAAGAAGAATATAAAGAAGTTGCTTGAGTGCAATGCCAATAATGTTGTATTAAAACACTATAAAAATTGTTAGTATTTTGAAGTTCCACTCCTTGAATTTTTGTGGCTTAACTGATCTATGACCAGATAATGAGCTACTTTTTGGTTCTTCTACAAAGGTAGCATATCGAGTACATGTGGATTTTTTCATTAATACTTTTGTGCACTTGAGGTCAACATGGAACCTCTTTCAAAGAATCAATTCGAGAATTAGTTGGGTTCTCTTGCTAGAGATGGTTATATTTGACTTGATGCAATATGTGATGCAGTCCACGAACATGTATGCAATCTGTACAATAATGATGAGGTTACCTTATTTCTTAATTAGGTAAAATTTCTTTCTTATGGCTATAATATCATATATTTTTGTCTTATGATTTTTGTATGCATTCTTTCACTAAAGCATAAAGATATAGTCTGACCTTAAACTTAAACCCTCTTTCATTTAGACTACTCCCATTCCTTTTAGCACTGTGTTTTATGTATGTCCTTGAAATTGTTTATATTGGTTTATTGATATGTAGTATTTAGCATTATTAGAGCAATACTTGATCTTTAGTAGATCAAAATGGCAGAGCACTTGGGTTGGAAATGAAATTCCATTTTTCTCAAGTGATGGTGGTTCAAACCTTCTAAGATCAAATATTTTATGGTATCATTTAATGGATGTATTTAAAATTAAGATCTTGAGCAATCGTGTGTAAGCCTAAATCTATCCAGCATTATGAGCTCTAATTAGTTATGTAAGCCTTAATCTCTCTCATTCTCTAAAATTATACTAAATTGAGGTATTCATCAAAATTTTAATTTTGTATTAGTCATTGTCATTTGCTTCCCTTAACTTTTATGGTTTTCCAGATTGAGAATTTATTAATTCTGAAAATGATAGAAACACTAGGAATACTATCTAAGGTAGTCATGTGAGCACTACCACTTTAGGGGTTTTCATGTTTAGATTGCCAATATCCTACCCCTTTTTATTATTATTATTATTGTCATTTGGAGTTTTCATAAGAGTCCCTAAGCATTTAATCTTTTTTTCCGAAGTTCTAAACTCCAATTTCACATTTTATATCTTTCGTAGGTGGTGTGAAATAATTTTTTGTTAATATGCTTTCATATAATTTTCCACCAACTCGATTCGGTATGAAACTTCTCCTACACCTCATTATTTGCAAGAAAAGTATATTTTGTGGTTATTTTTATGTATTTAGGTTAAAGCTCTTAGTTTTTCTGAATTAATATTGATATTGTGCACAACTTGAAGATTTATTCCAACATACCCAAGATCTACCTCATATTATGATTTATTTTAGGCTTTATAGGTTCGGCATGAGTTCTATTTGACGTGGATATGTTGGGTTAATGCCTGGTTAGTTTTAAGACTTTTTTGTTGTTGTAAAATTCTAAGTGAAATGTTCTATTTTATTCTTTCATTGTATGGTTGTTGTGTTATGCCAATCAGGTTTGATTCAACTTGATCTTCAAGAATGCATGTTTTTTAAGATTGTTACAATAAATATTGGGATCTTTGTGATCATCCTACTCTGCATCTCATGTATGAACACCCCACTTCTTCATTAATTTATTACATGGGTTTTTCTATGAAGATTTCTTCTTTTCATAACTTTATAGATAGTTATGATTAACTTTTCCACTAACACTCCTTTAAGGTATAGTACTCTTACACATTTGTGATTTTCATTATTTTAGTTTTATATTTGGTTATAAATCTGGTGGCTTAATTGATTTTCTAAATATAGACTGTCGTCGTAAAAAAAATTCTAGTGTTATGATATGTCCATTTTATCCTTGACCATCTTTTATATGTCATTTGGTGATCCAGATTAATGCAATCTAATAAAAAGCCAGTATTGTGCATGTCGATAGTATATCCGCTCGATAATTTTTTTGTTTGGGACCCCAAAAAGTAACAAAGAAGAAGTATATTTGCCTTTCTACCGATATTAAAACCCATCAATTGGTTGAGCTCTTCTTCCCCAAATAGTTGAAACTATAGCTTTGTTATGCATATTTTGTGGAAGAAGAAAATTCACCTCTTGATCTAATTTTCGGATCCAAGTTTGAAAATGAGCTGGAGATGGTGTGTAGATAAATCATTGGTTTAGCTTAGTATTGGTTTTTTTAGGGCCCTAATTGTCACATCGTTAAGAAAATCTCAGTTTATTAGATGCGTGAAATCTGGCTTTTTCAGAGATGGAATAATTATAGCTTGGTCTTACTTTGTGCTTTCTTGAATCTTGATGCTTACTAAATTAATTTTGGCCAAGTTCACCCTTATGAAGTTCATGTTATTAATCATAGTCTACCTTGCAAAGCAAAAAATCAAATCTACGTATGAATCATGTAAGACTGTATTAGCAACATCTATGAAGTACCTGATAGGTCTTATGGAAGTTTAATTACTAAAATGAAAGAGTGGGAGATGAGTTCATTTACAAGTTTTGACTTGCATCCTTTATTGTTGGCCAAACATAGTTTTTCTCTTTAATGTTTTTATTTAATCCTTGAATGAGTCAAAGATTGTTTTCTCCTTCACAATGAATCAATTTTGATGTACCCGACTTACCTGAGAATGTGTCTCATGCACTACATTCTTGACCAAGCATTTATTATAAATTTGATTAAATACGATACACTTAAAAAAACATGTTATGTAAAAATATGAACTTGAACAAACCGTGCGTAGCACATGCTCATAACCTAGTAATACATAATACATAGTAAGCTTATAGAAAGCCAGAAAACATAATTACACTGAAGATAATTGTAATCAAGGATCTATACCTTTTCAATCTTTGTACATGCCAGATAAGCTTTGCAAGGGATGAAAGTCTTTTAAAGCAATATAATCACAATAAAATTTAAAATTGGAGCCAAAATGAAGAATTCCTTTACAAATCAAACAAAAGAGACTTAGTTTATGTAAACTTTCAAATAAATGACTAGACGAAAGTGAGGTAATTTTTTACAGTATTAAAAATATAGAATCTTTTTCATTTATTGGTGCAAATTTTATACAAATAATAATAACTTTTCACTTACATAGTGGTAACTACAGGGGAAAAAGTAAAAGAACATTGTTGTATGCTTCATAAAATAGACATTTTATATATTTATGTAGTGGTGATACTCATATCTTTACTTCTTCGGAAATGTTTTTATTTGTTGATGAATCCAAAGCTTCCTGACGAAGAACCTAGTTCACAAATTTCAAGTTGAACAAATTCACTTCTAATCTGAATTAAGAAAATTGAAGACACCAAATCAGAAATTTTGTTAGCAATAAAATAATTAGTTTGAAGAAACCTTTTTTTTGTAAGTTTTGCTACCTTTCAACTGTCTTTTGAAATTGTGATATTCTTGATTGTAATTCTTCTGACTTTTTAGAACTTGATTCACTTTTATTTTGTTGCTCCAAATTCCTTCTTTCAAGTTCCTCGATCTTCTTCTGCAACTCACTCAGCTCACCCTATATATGTAGAACACGTAATGATCATTATATGAAGGTTGGTGCCCTTTATAGATAACGTAGAGAAAGCTTGAGTTCTTACCTCTAGTTCCACATTGTAATTTGCGAGTAACTCAAGTTTGGTGTTATTGACAAATAGGAATCTCTTTGATGACTGACGAAGCTTGTTTTATGGCTATCTTTGTTGCCTCTCTCTCCTGGATGATAGCAGCATGAGCTTCTTCTAATTAAAGACCATATATAATCAAATAATGGCATTACCTTTGAAAGGGATATCAAAATATATAATGAGAGAGAGAAAAAGGGATATCAAAATATAATGAGAAAGAGAGAAGGATATCAAAATATATTACCTTTGAAAGTCGATACCCAAGTGTGTCCCTAATATAGAAAAATCATAAGAGCAAAAAGGACTAAACATACTTAAGCATATTGTCGGGTGCTAACTCATTGCCATTTTATTACACCGACTCTCTCTGGGACTTTGCACAAATCCTAGCACACCCTTCTCCCTTTTCTATGATGGACTTGCCCCAGTAATAGAGTGGACACATTAGTACCAAATCTTGAATATTAAAATACATTTCATCAAGTATGAATATTAAAAGGTTGGAAACGACATTCATTCATTCTAACCGCAATAAACATAATAAGATCTTGTTGAAATCATAGAGATATTTGAAAGCCTTTATTAACATTAAGGACAAAGTAAACATAATAAGACAAACTCGATATATGGAAATGTATTTGATCTTCTAGAAGGATTCATGACAATTTGATATTAAGCATTAACAATTGGAGAAAATTTGTTAATTTATAAATTTTATAACAAATTCTAGTAGAAATATAAAAGAAATATGATGGACTCAAAATATTTTTGTAAGATTTACCTTTTAGTCAGTGTTAGAAGTCATTGTACTTCTTTTTGGGTGGTGTTTGTTTTATTTCATTTTTTGTGAGAAATCCCCTCATCAGTTGAAGTTGCCATTGAAATTTTTTCTGTAATTAAAAGATAGTAGTATAATTATTTTAATAAAAGTATACAATTGTTTCAATTGTATATAGTTAGTAAAATAAATTGGCGGGTGCATAAAATTAATACCTTCAAGCTTGTTTGATAGTCGAGTGAACCCTTGTTCGAATTATTTGCATCTTATTTTGTATGTTACATATTGATTAATTATTTGAATAAAAATTTGAAACAACATGAATTTATTTATAAAGTAGGTGTGACTTACACATGATATTTTAGTCGCCAACTCAGTAGACTCAAGCGTAGCATTTATTGCCCATTATTTTGACACTGTAAAGTTCTTTTTCCCACTTGTTGTATTATACTTAGTTATTTTGAATTGGAAGACGTAGGTAGAACCAACTAACTTTTGGAGAACTTGTTCATCCAACTCTTTTCCGTTTTCCTATAAGTTAAGGTACACAATCACTGAGAAAAATTTTAGAGTATGTGAGAATAATGAGAAAATGATCTCTAAATATATATAATTGGTCATACTATAACAAATCCATTTGGAATATATGTTTTCTTTTGGAGTAACAACATTTTTGCCTCCTATTCCAGGTCTATTAGTTTTTGTACTGATTGTGGAATCAATGCCTTCACTTCTCTTTCAAATGTTGTTAGAGTTGTTGTTCCTGCTAAATCGTCAACTTGCAATTGCAACTTGTACTTGCATTTTAGTATAATTTATTATAATATACTTTCATTAATGTTTAAGAAAGATAGTAGGCTTTTACCTTGGGATCTGGTCCGTTAATTGAGATTTACAAAAATTAGAACTATATTCAGTATTTGGATGAATCACCTTCCTAAGAAATTTTGTACACGATAGATACTACCATCTGTAGTTTGTAAAGACCTTTGTGATTATTGCTTTGCAAGTGTAATTTTTTCCTGTACCTCAAAATCGAAGTACCCATAAATAAAAACCGAAGTACCCATAAATAAAAGGAAAGAAAATCTTTTGGTTTGTAGCAGTTATATACCTCAGTTTGAGATTCATTCATAATAGTAAATATTTCGCTTAATTCAATTCGATTTTCAAACATCAAATTTGGCTTGTTTTATGTACTTGTATCTGTGTTCCTGAGCATTTACATTGTTTCATCTCTTGAAAGGATTTCACTGAAAATAAAATGGTATTGAATTGTGGGACATAAGTTTGTTAATCAGTATGCATGGATAACATTTTCGAAGTAATTTAACCATATTTTTAATAAAGTAGACCATGTTAAAGATATATTCTATTAGTTTTTCTAGGTCTATCTTTTTCTTACTATCTCACCTATTTTTTTTATTTTTAAATAAACTTCAAAAATTAAACATATCAATTTGGTCCTATGCTGGGGTTCAACAACCATTTAGCCATATCAATCGCTCGCGTCAGAGAAATATACCTTTGAAACGTGAGTGTAAAGAATGATTTGAACTGTGGTTGTCAATGAATCGGATTTGGACTAGATATGCTACAATCCAAAATCGATCCGAAACTTTATAAGTAACATCCATATCCGATCCGATCCGATTCGATCCGAAACTTTTATGGTTAAATCCGAATCCGATCTAGTCCAAAATGATTTTCGGAGGTCCGAATCTGAAATCCGATTTGACCATAATTTTATTTGATGAATAAAAATGTGGATGCAAAGGCTTGAACCCATGACCCCATGACCTTTAATGGGTTTTATGAACTATGTACCACTTAGCCACAAAGCTAGATGTGTTATAATATATATTTTTATTGTATATAATATATTTCTAATAGTTGTAGAACATTAACATTGATAAAATATAAACATATCGGTATATAACTTCGGATCGGATATTTATCGGATTGAACTGGGCACCATCCGAATCCAAACTGAAACTCTTTCGGATGTTACTTATTCGGATCGGATCAGATTCGGATCAGAAAAAATGACATCCATATCCTAAAAAGGAATCGGATTTTGGATTATTTCCAATCCATTGACAGCCCTAATTTGAACCAAGGATCGATTTATCCAACAACCAGAGATAGCAGAAACAATGTATGGATATGAAATTTCAACTTAATAGGGTCGGGGGAACAAAACCCAAAAATTTGGGAGTCAGGGGAGGTCATTGTATGGCTATCTCTACTAGCAAGCCTAGGGCTAGCGGCGATCACTGGTTGGTGGGGCCCATGTCCCCAGAAAAAAAATATTGTTCCTGAGGTCTAGTAAACCCTATTTCAAAGTTAATCGCACTGAATTTCTTATTCTAATTGTGACTAATTTAACCTACAAAATTACGAATTAGAGAAATCATGTGTTAAACCCAATCTAAGTATTCTATTTAATTTAGAAATTACCGCTACCTTCATGACTACCTTCATGACAATGACACAATTTAATAAACCGTCATTAGTCTGATCAGAATCCTACTTAAAAATTTAATATAGTAAAGGGCAAGTAGGGTGTCAATCTATGGAAATGTACATTATTCTAGGGTAAACTAAAATCTATGGGAAAGAAGGTTTTGTTCTATTAAAAATCAATGATAACTAGGAGCTAAAATTTCTCATATTGAGGTTTACTAAACCTTCGCAATCCACTATATATTAACATATATATTAGGGTTTAATTTAATAGGTTTTAGGTCTTGTTCTCGAATTCTCTCTTTTGAATCGAACTCGAGGGGATTAGAATTCTTTTTTGATCTCTTCACGAAGAACAAATTAGAGAGCTCAACCCATCAAGGTCTAAACTCAAATCTTAGGTTGGTGACCTGGGGCTTATACCTCCTTTTTCAAAAATAAGAATAATCCCTTGGTCTATAGGTCAATAAGTGATCTGAGATCAATTCCTTATTCGGAATATCGATCTCACTAGGTTTGAATTGCTCTCCTCTTCCTTTAACTTGTCCAGCTCAGGAGAGCTGAAAAATAACCCTAAAGAGTGATCAAAGACCTCTAGGTCAAACCTATTACCTACAAGAAAATCTTAACATACATCTATAGAGCCTTATTAAATCTAGTTTGAGGGAATTATCCCTGTAATATCTTAATAATCACAGATAATTAGAAAACAGGTTCTAACTTTTATTAAAAGTTAAAATCAAGTTTAGAATTTCAAACTTAGTTCTCAAGCTTTTCAAAACCTTGCATAAATGAAAAGTAGGCTTGGTGAAGAGGAACAAAACATTAAATAAAAAAAAACCTTAATCTTGAAATATCCAAACTACGCCCCAGTTCACTCCAACGGTGTTGCTCATGCGTTCGATGAAGATTTCATCTTATTAGCCCTTCAAGGGATATGTGCAAAAAAATTATGACTTTTGAAACTCGATGGCTAGCGATCGCTACTGGCAAGCTGTGGGTCTGTGGCGGTTGGTAACTACTGGTGGCCCGAATTCCCTATCTTTTAGATTTTTTCTTTGCTTGCCTAGTAGATAATGATTATGGGTCCAACCCCAGATCTCTTGACTCATTGAATATTTTGGTTTTTAGAGATCCCAATTAGCCCAATTCTAATTTAAACTAATCTGCTGAGCTGTTGGAGAACCTCAGTATGGCTTTGTTGTCATTTAAACTTTAATTTGGCCATTTCCATGCCAAATTGACTTCAGTAGAGTAGAAAACTTGAAAATGAGGTAACTAGACAATAATTAGACAAAAAGAGTTTCAGGACGACAAAAAAACCTACAAAAGAGGCTTAAATTTTGTATAATAATGTGCTTATCAAGTACCAAACCAGTGGAGCAATGTCATGCCATAACCACTCCTAGGAGTGGCAATTTTTTTCAATTACAAGGTAGTAATGGTTGCTGACAAACAACATGTAGAAACACCAAGTGATGGTAAGACATCGCAGCACACAGACCCGACGCCAGAAGAAACTTTACCTAAAGAGTACACTGGACAAATCCTATACCCTCAGAGGTTGTAACCAAGTGTCACAAATCTACATTATGATGAGTGTGTGGAGACATTTAAGTATGTACACATCAATATCCCACTGCCAAAGCTATAAAGCAAGTGCCTTCGTACGCTAAGTTCTTAAAGAAAGCATGCGCGCGCAAGAGGAGTCTGAATATCCACAAGGAGGTTTTCCTTACATAAATCATGACATTCCAAAGCTTAAAGATCCTGGATGTCCAGAAATCTCATATACCATAGGGGAAGACAAAATCGATAGAGTTCAATTAGATTTAGGCACAAGTGTCAATGTCTTTCCATACCACGTTTATCGCAGTTAGGACTTAGGGATTTGAAGCCAATAAAAATTACCTTACAAATGGCAGATCGCTCACTCAGGTTATGGATGTCTTCATTGGAGTTGAAGGGATAAATTTTCCCATTGACTTCGTTATTCTGGAAACCAAAAAAACAACAGATACAGGTAAGGATATACACTTCATCTTGGGAAGGCCATTTTTAGCTACTGTACACGCGGTAGTCAATTGTCAATTAGGAGGGCTATAACTCTATCTTTAGGAAGCATGAAGTCAACACCAAATGTCTTTCATAACAAGACTCCGATACCTGAATCAGAAGAAGTAGAGGATTGTAATGTCATGAAGCCACAACAAGCAAACCAGCTACAACTAGCAAAATGCACGATACTATACTCCACAATAGGATTTGGACAAGGAATGTTGTTGTGGACTGCCTCTCTAGAATGCCACTAAATGATCAACTCCATTATTTTTCATCATTTGAAAGGCCATGGTACGAGGAGATAAAGATTTACCTATTGATAGGTAGCATACCCCTACATTGGCCCATAAAAGTCATCCAAGAATTCCTACAAGAGGTTACAATTTTTGCAAGGAATGAGACTCGCACGTTGCCATTTTGAAGCTAGTGGGGGATTTCACAGTGATAAAAGGACGGTTGTGAAGATACTCCAAAGTGGACTATTCTGGCCCTCGTTGTGGAAAGATGCCCACCTATATTATCTAAGTTGTCTAACATGTCATGTTTTAGGTACAAACACACCAAGGTGAATGACTCTACTCGACCCCATACCTACAAAGATTTACGAAGTCTGGAATGTAAAATTTATAGGGTTGTTTCCCCTATCCCAAGGAAACTCGTTAACATTACTTACTATGGACTCTGAGTCAAAATGGTCTCAGGTTGTAGCATGCCCTTCGCAACATGTCAAATATATAAAGGAGTTCCTAGGGCAGTTATTTCAACAATTCATTTCACTTCATACTTTCATAATCGCCAAGATGAGGAGTATCCTGAGTTGCAACAATTATTACAGCAGGCCTCGGTATACTTTGAAGGAACTATATCAATAGAGAAAATGTGTAAGGGACAACATGAATTGGCTAAAGTCAAGTACATCCGAAGCGAGAGCATTTATAAGCACCTCTTGATGGTTGGGCCTGCAATCTTAAATACTTTTTATGGCCACATCGAGTTATATATCTTGAAGAGTCACTAACCCCATCTCTTGGTGCAAACAGTGGACACGGCGAACACGGCACTAGTAAACTCAAAATTTGGGGAAAACGCATGTCTGACTAAAGACGTTAAACTTAGTATTTATTGGGAGGCAACCCAAGTGTTAGGGATTACCTGTGTGATCCCTAACATTTTAGATTTTAGTAGTTTATTTATTTAATAAGTAGAGTTATTTCACGGTGAGATTAGGTCATCACTAGGGCATATACATGGCCTAGCACCATGGTGTATGTAATTTATGGCTTGGGTGCAATTATAAAGCTTCTACAAGATCAGGATAGAGGCAAATGTCAAACATACCGCTCCATTTCTAAATTTGAAATCAAAAGCCAAGATTTGAATTTCCCACTAAAATCATGGGAAGGCTCTTAGGAATATACCCATGTGATTTGGTTTATATGGGGGTATATGGTTAAGAGTTGGTCTCCTACTACTCAGCCCTAGGTTCTCTTATTTACAAAGATGTCATTTTGTCATTTAAAATTTGAATTCAAGAGGTTTTCTCTATAAATACAAGGAGGTATTTACCCAATCTACCTCAATTCTAACTTCTTCTTCTTTTTCCTCTCTCTCTCTCTCTCTCTCTCTCTCTCTCTCTCTCTATTAGGAACTTTATTGTAAACTAGAGCAACCAATACGAGCAACCAGCTATCGTGACCAGTCCAAGATAAACTAATAGTGATTGTTAGCCATCAACGGTCTTAGTCTCCCCTATTTCTATAAACTCTTCCCCGCACTTTTTCAACCTCGTCTCAGGTCAGAATGGGAAAAGAATTCATTATTAAGGAGCTTTGTGAGTCGATGATGGTTACTAACGCTCCATACTACCACACCGAATTCATTCACCATAAATGGAGGCCACTTTGCAATACAGAGGGGGGATAAGTATTGTCCCGAGCCCGTTCATCGATTATACAAGAATCTTTCTAACCCCGACAAGGTGAATTGCACAATTACACTCACATGGGGGGATTGCTACAACGTTCTCACGCTCCAATCCATCTCCAATCTCACCAACATTACACCAAAACTACCTAGCTTCGGCAACAAAGAAATCTCCACATGTCGCGACTACGCTACACTCTTGGATGTACCGTATAGCGGTATTCATGACAATAATGGGATTAAGGCGAGCTCTTTCCAAAACCAACTCGCCATATCTAAATGGTATGCAACCACCATCCATCCCTCTTCTCATCAGACCAATGTGTACCATGTATCCTTTATTTTCTCTATTGCCTCCAAGATGGGGATGCTTCCTATAACATCTTTTGTACCATGATGGAGTCTATCATCGAAACGATTCCCAATCCGCGATCAAGAAGGACCGACCCAATGGTATTTCCAATCCTCATCACAAAATTCATCACCACCATCGACGCTCTCGTCATTTCTCAAGCCATGGGCACGAACACGAGGGGGGACCCTAACAACCCCACTACTCGTCACACTATAGGTATCATGTCTATAGTTTAGGCCACACTTGCAAAGCTTCTCAAGATGAACCGAAACTCTATCAACAACATTGAGAAGCTTTAAATAAACATTTTCGGTGCCACCTTTTGCACGAAGATGCTTCTTTGAAGTATGACTCATAACAACGAGGTGGGATCAGGCTCCGCCAACCCGATTCCATTGATCTACAAGTTCCCAAAATGACGTTTGAGGATCCCTATCTTGCATTAAGATCGAGTTCAGTTTGCTTAATGTTTATTTTTCCCTTTGGAGTCTAGAAAATGTCCAGGAAAACCTAAAGTGTCAGGTATTTTCTTTTCCACTTAATGTGTTTTATATACCCTTGTATTCCATGAATATGTTCTCAAGTCCTATCTTAACATCCTGTTATATTTAAATTAGGCTACTATATGCCTAAATATGGGTACAAAATTGTTTTCATGCTAAAACACCGGTAAACCCAAATGCTGGCGACTTTTCACACTCAATTTCAACAGTTTATAGAGACTAGAGCATAAGGAGTTTGCCAAAACTCAAAACTTCAATGTTGTAAATGATTAAGCCCTTCTGCAGAAATTGGTTTTACTACAATCTAATCAAAATTGAAAGATATATTAATTTTTTACGCTGCAGGAGTATGTGAAAAGTGAAAACTCTGCAGCCATAAGTTTTGCAATTTTTTGAGGTTGTTAGACCATGATTTAAGAAAGAGTCGTGCACTCGCATTCAAGAGTTTTTCAAGACCTTACCAAATTATCCTAGAATATTTTTTTCAACGTACTATTTTTGAGTTATGATCTCATGTATTTTAAGGTTTCTGAAGGTCAAATTTAAGCTTTTCGCCTTATCTCTCCACTAACATTCCACTATTTGATATCTCTATATAGTTTACTGCTTTTTTATTCCACCACATGGCTCTAGAGCCTATAATCATACCAGAGAGGCATTGTACTTTGCTACTATTAGATAGGCATTATGGAGTCATTTACGCCAGCGCGCTACACAGAGGGAATGGAGTTCATTATTCTACACTGAGACTAGTTTTTTTTTTGGAAGGCAAGCCTATTTTATATAAGGATCCATAACCCTGAGTTTTCAGCCCCATGAGGTTTCGAACCCACGGCCTCTCTCTAGGTGAAGAGGTACAGCCACCACTGGGCCAAGAGCCCAATGGTACTATCTTAGAGACATTTTGCTTTATGAGATGACCGCTAGGGATGAGGGTAGGCTCCCAATTTTGAGTCTCTTCTTCAACCAGCTAGTTATCCTATATTAATTTTATGGTAACATCTAGGCATCAGGTCTACCGACCAGCATTGGAGTTTATGGTTTAGAGTTCCAACGCGTTTTACATCAGGATACCCTTGGATATGACATTATAGATGATATTGGGGGTAACATTTATCATTGTGCTACAAATGTTTAGTCAACAATGGTAGAAGGGAACGATGATATTTGCCACTTACCAGCCTTTGTGACTTTTATTATTCGATATATCGACACGTTCATAGTTTGAGCTGCAGAGAAGGTTCTCTTGAATCCTTTGAACATTTCACAAGAGTTGGATAATTTCATATAGAATGTATGGATGGTACACGGTGGAGATTATTGGGCTACACGTTGTCAGATTCCAAAGCATGAGCATGATGGTATATTAAATGTCTGGATTTTAAGTGTCCATCATAATGACGATGATGAGGATCCTATGGAGGACCCAGATGAGGAACATGTAAAGAATTTTTATGAGGATATTCTAGAAGTAATTGATATCTACGAGCCGGTTAGCATGGTTACCCCAGATCATGATTATGAGTAGTTGACATGGATTTTACTTTCCCGAGTCTGTCTTTATTTTAATTAATTTATTCTGGATGAAACAGTGTCATACATATCCCGTATATAAAAAATAAAAATTAAATTTAGTTAATACATATTCTTTAGTTTAGTTTCCTGTTTATGACATCATATTGGCAAAATACTGGTAACGTTTACATTCACCTATTCATTTTTTAGATAACATTTTACCTATCTATCTATTCAACATTGAGGATAATGTTTAAAGTAAGTTTGGGGGGTGGGAAATTATTTTCAAGTTTTTATAGAAAACTCGTTACACTCAGTATAACTGGTAAAGTATAGTTAATTTGTCGATGATACCAAATAACTTTAAATAATTTTTTAGATTTAGTAGTTAGAAGAATAAAAGAAACCTTTAGAGTTTTGACTACTTAACGGGATTATGGAATAATACACCAAAATTGAAGAAAAAAATTATACTTAAAATACTATAATGGATATTAATGATAATCTCAAAAATATAGTTAATAATTTCTTGAAAAAAATCACACTTAGCACCAGTAACAGTATTTGTCCAAAGAAGTTATTAAACAACACTTAATCAATCCATAGTGAGTAATAAACTCACTACCAGGAATAGTTGAAAATTGAATTTGTGAATGACACGGTATAATACAAAAGTAAAAATAATAAAAATAAAAATAAATAAAAAGGAGTAGAGAAGAAAAGCTATCAAAGGATGAAGTTAATAAATAATGGTATAAACCTAAAGTTTAGGTCATGAAGAGACTTCAAATCTAGGTACCTAGAACCAACTAGTATAGACTATCGGTTAATTAGATAATAAGGAATCACTATAAAAAGTGATAGCAATGTATAAGCGTTCATAATCCAACTAATAAAAGCAGGTAAATGAATGAAGAGAGTAAAATACACTCCTGCTAAAAACTATTTAAGGAGGAACTTAAGCAACTGAATAATAATCTTCTAGCATATAATATTAAAGCTGCGATAGTACATACTTGGAAATATAACCCTTTTGGGGGGATCTTATTGGTATTCATTATAGTGTAGTTCGTTTTTCTCTTAATTTTGCCTACTTATTTCAATAAATTCTCTTAAGTTGATAAATATACTAAGATCTTTTTAGGGAATTATTTACAATATATCTAGGATTAACAAGATTTGCTGAGACAATAAAATAATTGGTTCGAAGTAAAGAAAAATCAAGAGTTGTAAATTTTAATGGTAAAAATACTTAAAACCCTCACTAGACAAAACTCGTTCACCAGGGATGTTTGGGGGTTTAACGGCTTATTGTATATGTTAAATGCAATCGTGAAACCTGTGAAAGTGGCTTAAATATTCTAGTTTATTTTATTTTAATTGGGAAGAGCAAAAAGACAAGTTTGGGGGTATCTGATAAGCAATATTTTTTATTTAATTTAGACCCTTTTTATTATGTTTTTTAGTCATCTTAAAACCCTTTTAATCTAATTATTGCCTAGTTATCGCATTTTCAGGTTCTCTACTCTACTGGAGACAATTTGACAAGAAAAATACCAAATCTGAGCTAAAATGATTACAGAACCACTATGAGGTGTATTGGTTTAAGAGAATAATAATAACTACGTAGTAGTGATAAAGTTCCAAGATATTGTGCCTAACTATTTTTATTGCCTAGTTATCGCACCTAAAATGTCTTAACTACCCTGCAGTCTATTCTAGTAGTGATGCTTGTGCGTTTATTAAAGATTCAATCTAATTAAACCTCCCATGGATTCGTACCATTGTTTCATGACTTTTGATACTTGGTGGCCAACGATTGCTAGAATTTGTGCATTGGCTGACAGTGATCACCGGCTGGTAGTGGACGCAGTCTCACCAACTTTTAGGTTTTTTTTCCGCTTGTCTTATAAATGATAAATGTAGGTTAAGCCTGTTAGTTACAGATCCTTTTCTGACTAAACTTGAGGAAGAGTTACACCATCGAATAGGTGCATTGGTTCCAAATGAGGAATAAGAAGCTTCTTATGCATAATTATATATTGACAACCCTGGTGTATCTCTTAATACCCATCATAAAAGGAACCCACGCCTAAATAGAGATGTGCAAGGTTATCTGACAGAGAGAACAATCTTATCTGCAAGAAATGACGATGTTAGCTCGGTTAATGATAAAGATTTAAGCCTATTTCTAAGAGAATAAATAGTTTATTTGGCAGCAGATAAAATTGAGAAAGATGAGTCTGCAGATTGTATGTATAATGATTATTACCCAAGTGAGTACCTGAGCAGTCTTAACCTTTCGAGTTTGCCACCATTAAAAATAAAATAGAAAGTAGGATGTCCGATAATATTTCTTAGAAATCTTGCTCCAAAAGATAGACTATGCAATGGAACTCAACTAATAGTAGGTCGATGTGCGACATGCATAATTGAGACAAAGATCTTGACCGGTGATCATTCTGAGAATTTGGTCTTTATTCCAAAGATTTTTTTGACAATGTCAATGAGAGAAATACCTTTTGAAATGATGCGGTGACAGTTCCCTATATGGGTAGCATATGCAATGGCAATTAACAAATCACAAAGACAATCGGTCAAATATGTGGGCATAGATCTGCAGACATAAGTCTTCTCTCATGGACAACTATATGTGGCATTATTGAGATGCACTTCAACAAACATAATTACCACACTATTGCCTCCAAATGTTTCACGTTGTACAACAAACAGTGTTTACCCTCAAGTCTTATTGTAATTCAAGTATGTATCTCTTACATGCTTTCGTAAATCTTATTTTTTTCCATATGTTTCATGCTGCTAATTTATATATCTACTACTTGGTGTAGGATTTACTAGATTTGTTTCAAGTAGAGAAAAAAATAGCACAGTTGAGAGAGTCCGGATTTGCCAACCCTCCTTAACGGAGGGTTGTGCAAACCCTCTCTCTTATTGGCTAGAGAGTTAACAGATGTTAAACACTACACCCTAAACCCTTCTAAATCCCTATGGTGGGTTGTGCCAACCCTCTCTCTTATTGGCTAGAGAGTTAACATATGTTAAATACTACGCCCTAAACCCTCCACCCTAAACCAATAAGAGAGAGGGTTTGCACAACCCTCCGTTAAGGAGGGTTATCAAATCCGGACTCCAGTTGAGAGAAAAGTTAAATTTGGAACCGGTAAGAAACTTTTACATAATTAGGTCGAGCTTTACCACAAGAACTGTAAGCCTGGCAGTTGCTTCAGATTGGACATTATGACTTATTGTTTACTCAATTTTTAATAAGAATGAAGCAAAGTGGTCTTCAAGATAAGATGACTAATCAAATAATATAATAGACTTAGATTTATTTTTATGTTTTATAATTCCCAAATACATTAAAAAAATGATTCTTTTCATTGAAGTGTTTAGACCCAGACTCATTGATTGTTCATTATTTCCCTTTATATATGATTTCATTTTACTGTAATTTTTATTATGTTTAATTTAAATCTACGCACAATTTACTATTAAGACTTTCTTCCAATTACTTTCATGGTTGCATTCATTTAAGGTTTATGTCTAAATAACACTAATAATTGTTTTTCACCTCTTTATATATTTCTATCAATATATTTTATGTTGCTATAGTTTTTCCTTAGGTGACTTTCCAGACTAAACACTTTCCAGAATTTAATATATCTTAAAGTCCATGTATCTTCATATAAGCTATTGAATGTCAGGCAAATCATATATTACTTTGTTTAATTATTTTTTGTATGATTATCTAGATACTTTTTTAGATTATTATGTATGTATAGGTTTTTTTGCGTCAAAGGCGCGTTAATGGATAATTATGCAGCGCCGAAGGCGCATCGACGTAATCGTCATGGCGAGCCACGGGTAGTACAAGTTTGGGAATATGAGAGAGAAAGAGCGGTTGTGACTCATTTAAAAGAAATATATAATACACTAGAGATGAGATAGACAAATTTTCAAATTTGGCCACGTCAGGTATTACCCATGGTTTTAAATATCGGCCAACATGCCGATATATCGCCCCGACGTCTCAATTTTGGATGGGGGAGATACCAAATATCGCTAAAAATGTTGAACGGGGATGGTAATATAATTATGTGTTGTCAGACATATCCCGATATATCGGGATGTATAGTTTTCCAAAATAAAACATATAATAATAATTTATCACTCCGATAATTAAAGTAATAATTTATTTTTTGAAGATTATTACATAGATAAAAATACTAATGCATCATGTAGTGATTAAAATAATAGTACTAGAAATGTTCTATAAAAAGACACGTACTTATTAGTAGTGGGAGCTAAGAGTCTATGACTATGCAATGTGAGCTCCCTACAAAAAAAAAAGACACCTTATGTTATAGTAGTGGTAATCACCGACGAAGTCAAAAGCCATGCTGGTTGGTGAGGGTTAGGGGATAGGGAAGACTCATTGTGAACAGGGTCGACCCTATAGTTTTTGGAGGCCCTAGGCGGAACTCAAAAAATGCCCCCGCCCCCTTAAAAAATTTTTTGCTCAATTTCTTATGAAGAGTTTTCTATTTAATTCTAAAAATATTATAGATTTTAAGGGGAAGATTATTTTTCTTAAATTTTATGAGTGAGAGAGAGAGGAGTTCGTTAAAAACAATCATCGTGAGAGAGAGAGGATCCAGATCCCAGATCGAGAAAGATCTTAAGTTTTTTGGGTTAGTTTTAATATTAGATGATGCCCAAACAAAAGAAGAGATGGGTATATGGAGGCCCAAACATATGAGAGTTGGAATATTTGGAGGCCCCTATTTTTCACCAAAAATAAGAGGCCTTAGGCAGCCGCCTCTGGAGTCTATAGCAAAGGGCAAGCCTGGTTGTGAAGCCTGACATGTACAACTTCCGTAAAGTCTCGGGCATCTAGAATTGCATGAAATTTAATTTGATTTCAATAGATTTTTGTCTTAATACCTTATGTAAAATAAATATGTCAATTTGTTAAATGCATATTAGGTATTTAACATATTGCGCCTAATTATGTTTTAAGAATAAAAAAAGAGTGATAGGTATTCAAGATATTGTGCCTAACTATGTTTTATAATTTAAGAACAAAAAAAGAGTGATAAAGTTTCATGAGCACTGAATGCATGAAAAGAAGTAATAGGCTTATAACTCCCATTAAAATAGGCTGAAAAGCAAAGATGTTTTGATATGTAAGCATTTATTATTATTCTCTTAAAGCAATAAAGCATGTACATTTAATGTAAAACTAGAATTCATAACTATCATCATAATAATTACGAAAATACTTCCCTCACCTATTGAACATTAAAACATAGCTCAACCGCCATATAGTATTTGACACGTGGCGAGTGGAAAAGAAAATCAGGGGAGCATGTTCTTTTTCTCTCAAGAAACTATTTTTGTTCTCTCTCTACTCTTAGACAATAAAAATTCTCTACAAGCTCACTCCATATATAACTCTCTCAAGAATTGCCACAATTTAGTGTTAAATTTTAAAATTGGAAACCCATCTCCTGATCTCCTTCCATAAGAGATCTTACATCTCATATCTAAACTATCAAGTAAAAAATATTACCACCAAGCCCCTCTGTCTACACTCATTCTCCCTCTCTTTAAATCTACAAATTCCTTCTCTGAAATTATGATAACGATGAGATGATGATAACCAAGTAAATTTTAGAGTGAGAATGTTATTTTTGCAATTCATGAGCTCAATCGATAATTGTTGAAGTGATAAATGATACCGCAGCGGTCAACATGGGTAAGATAATGCCCTTTGATTATTATTTTTGGGAACGATAGAAAGAATTCTACAAACAAAGAAGATCCATGAAACATGAGGAGATAGTTTTTTGGGTTTTTATTTTTTTGTAGAGCTCCTCTAAATAGGAACTTTTAATCAGGTAAACCGGTTGGCCTTTTATAGGTGTACTTGTTTAATAGAAGGTTAGGCAGCCCTCACTAATAAGTGGGTGACCCAAGTAGGACTCTATTAATTATTAATAAAGCATTAAAGGTTTTGAGACAACAATTTCTATGTCACGGACTAAGCATTTAAGTGAGGCATTAATTACTGAGGGCAACCATGTTTGAAACTAATCTCTTTAAATGTTTTAAAAACCAAGCTAATTATGTTGATTTTCATGCCATTAATTAATTTTGTCATATGATTCATTTTAAATACTTGTAAGAACTTACAGTTTATAATGTGCCGATTTAAAGATACCTTATGGGAACAACACCGCACGCTGGTGGATGAAAATGGTAAATATATTACTATGTGCAATTACTGCAACAAAATATTTAAGAGTAGCAGGATCATTAGAATGAAGAAGCATTTAGCAGGTATAAAAGGGAAGGCTATTAAATGCAACAACGTACCTGAGGTAGTTAAAATGATGATAAACAAACAAATAGATGAGAGCAAAGAAAAAGTTGCAGATAATCATAAGAGAAAGAAAGATGTCATCTCAAGGATGAGTCAACATGTTATCGTGGATTCCGACTCTAATAATCCAAATTTCGGGGAAGAAATTGAGCGCTCCCGTTAGAATTATGAGGACCCCAATTTTAAACTAGTAGTAAGACAATCTCGTAAAGAACATCGAGCGAGGGAATGAAACAAATATCAAATGCAATCACTTTAAAGATCAGGAATTTGGGGATCAACTGGTGAGCATGGAGGTAGGTCGTGATCGGGATACATCACAGATGATAGTAGTCAAACACATTGGGGATGATTTTTGAAGAGCAAGACTTATCATCAAACCCCAATTGAAGTTTACACTACGAGGATACCTATTAAACCACATTTACAAAGTGGTGTGGGCACTCACCCTATAATAGAGCAGACAATCAAGAAAACTTCGAGGGTCAAGAAGTTTAAGGGTATCTTTTCTCATATGATTCATAATGTTGTGTATTCTCCACTTGGTTTTATAAAGAATCCATACACAAAATCAACTTTTGAGTATGTCGGGAAGTGCGGTCCAAATCTTGAAATACCTAGTATATATGAGGTGATGAACAAGAATGTAACCATAATGAGTGATTGGTAGACAGGGATAGGTTTATTACAACGGCGAGATGGTGTCCTTAATGTCGGTTGATGCCTCCAATCGAGAAAAAATTCACAAGTTCTTGTTAGGCCACTTTAAATATATGATTAATCAAGTTGAGAAAGACAATATTGTGCAGATCGTTACTGTCTAGAGGTCGGCATTTAAAAAAGTGAGCCAAAACCTGATGAAAGATGACAAATATAAGACATTTTTGGCTCCATGTGTGTGTCACTGTATAGACCTAATTTTAAAAGATCTAGGTAAGGAAAACTCGGTAAAGAATGTAGTAGTAAAGGCAAACAATATGAAGTATATATACAACCATGGCCAGTAAGTATAGTACATTGACAATGTATATTTTCATTTAAATCTTTAAATAATAATTATAGTAATATTTTGAAAAATATTGTAGGGTTCTTGCAATGATGAGAGAGAAGTGCGGTGGTGATATAGTAAGACCTACAGTGACTCGATTTGTAGCAAACTATATTGCTTTTAAAAGCCTACTCAACAAAAAATAAAATTTTCACCAAATATTTACCTCAACTAAGTGACTGCAGTTGAAGTACTCACGTACATCAACAATTAATAATTTAATTTAATTTAATTTTTGTAGCATGTATCATGTATGACATAGATGTTCTGAAATAATATTTCTCCCTCCACCGTCACTACGTAAAAATGTGTAAATACCAACAATTTTGGATAGTAATTTGTGACTTGGCGCATGTGTCATACTTTGATTTAAAAATACGACTTCCATTAGAAGAGTTAATTTTAGAACCCCCGTCGTTTTAATTTTTCCCCTCTTATTTATGTCTTAAAATATATGATTGTTTAAGGAGTTGTAAAACTATTCTAATTTAGACACTTAATCAAGTCGCTTTATTTGATTAGCAATATACAACTTTAATCCTTCTCCCCAAAAATAAACTCTATTAATTCCCTGCTCAAATTAAACAAAGAGAGAACCAATATACCCACGCAAATCCAAAATCATGATCCAATCATGTTGGAATTCCTTAAATATCTGAGGTAAAGTTGAAATTTAACTTCCCAATTCATGTATCTTTATATGAATTTGTCTCTCACTAAAAAAATTATAATTCTCTCTCAAATCAAACACCTAAAAAACCCTAACCCCACGCAAATCAATCAATTTCCAACAATTCTGCCACAATCTGAATTGTATATTTTCCTAAGATTTCATTAAAGTAACTATTGAGAAACAAACCCATCCCAAACAATTCATCTTAATAGAACATGGAAATGCAACAAAGAAATTTATGAAATATAGGAGCTATTTGGAAACAACACCTAAGGGGCGTTGTCTCGTAGAAGGGGATACCACGGGAAAACTATACAATTACACTGACATCAAGCACTAGCCTACAGGAAATGTGCATGTTAATCTTTTAGCCTTTGATTTTGTGATCTGATTAGGTTTACCCGGATATTTCAAATGATAAAAATTTATTTGAATCTCGAGTGATGAATATTTCTAGTTAACTCTCCTAGATTATATTCCCTATATTTTGTGACAGTTTGTTCCTTCCTTCTTGAGGTACTCGTAAAATAAATTGTTTGTCAATTGAGGAAAGTAATAAGCCATATAATCTTACATCCTTCTATGGACTAAACAGAAGACTTTTATTTGAGAGCATAAAGTGATCTTATAAACAAAAAGCTCATTCAAGAAGGATGAAAAAATGAACATAGAAAAGCAATCAAAGGTCTCAGATGTCTGACATAATTCATATACTAGGTTTCAACGTAATAAAAGCTACTATAAATGTTTATAAATGTTGTTCTTGCCACAAACATAATTTGGCAGAAAGGTGCTTGATCAGGTGTTCTAATTGAGAAAGGTGATAATTAGCTGGTTAACCTTGTTTGGAATTACTCCTGAACAAAGTGAGATCCTTCGCTACACCAAAATCAAGAAAAAAACGACTATGACAAATGACTTAATTATCGTCGTTAGTACACGGCTACATTATTAGACATTTTATTTAGCATTTGTCGTTACTTAAAAACAGGACTCTAATTAAACTTTCCCTCCTTCGTATTTCCCTTTCCCTCCTTCCTACAACTCTCCCCCTCCCACGATTCCCTCGTAATTTGAAGCTATCATGATTTTCCACTAAAATTTCAATTGGAAAATTGGTTTCCCCCCTCCCCACGATTCTCTTCCCCACTCCCCATGATTATCTTTCAATATTTCAGGAATTTAATCAATTATTCAGTTAGGTTTCAAATTGGGATTCTAATTATTCAGATAGGTTTTAAATTGGGATTATAATTACTTCTCCATAAATCTGAGAATTCTAATCCCTTTCGTAGATAGTTGAAGGTACGACCTCTCTCCTGTCTTTTGTTGATCTAAGTAAGTTTTTGGATTTAACTTGGCTTCATTATATATTTGTTTGCTTTGCTTCACAATTTTTGTACATATACTTCTCTGTATTTTTACGTGAAACCTTGTTCTTATAATCTTGTTTAGAGTTGGGAGTTTGTTCCTAGTTTGATCATGTTTGGCGTCTTTGTTATGTATTTCTTGTCGGCTTTCTTGTTAGCAAGGATAATAGATTATGTATATACTTTATTATATTTTGAGGAACGATATTGGAATTGCTTGAAATATCTATTTGTTCGGTAAACTATAACATGACTGTGAATTGATATCTATCAGGCATGAAATTTGAGTTGTAGGCTCAATATTTTGAATCATATTAAATTTAATTATAAGTTTTAGCTATAAAATTTTCCAATTGATAAGAAATATTATGGATGTTTACTCTAGGGTTCCTTCTATGATAAAAGTAATTTTTTTCTTCTAATTATTTTCTTTAGAAAATAGCTTTCGAGTATTCTCATGGTTACCTAGTCTTCCTTTTCAATGTAAATGCACAATTTTAATGATATTTATAAAAAAAAAAGTTAAAGTATAACATCGTAGTAAAACCATAGCCAAATTGATATTTTTCAAATAAGAGACTCAATCTGGGTCAAACAAAAACAAACCCTGATTCACTCATAATATTTATTCCCTACATATCTATTTTCTTTTCTATTTTACTTAATTGTTAATTTGGGTAAAGATTAATTGTTGGGTAGACTCAATTATTAATTCAATTGATTGTTCTTAAGATTTCTTACAACTTCTATTTGTTTTGTTGTCGTTTTGTTTTATAAAGGTATATGCTTATTCTCTCGTAATTGCTGGAAAATTTGGGTCATTGAAATTGAATTGGGGATTCAGACTGAGGTAAGCTATCTTTAATTTGTTAATGTATTTTTCTTACTTTAATAACATACATAATTTGTTCCATGTGTATTACTTAATAGTTCTGTTCTTTTTAGTTTCATAGTATACATAATTTATGGAGATATATATAATATGTTGATTCTCTATATATAATATCCTGATTGGGCAAATATTTTTTTGCCTCCGTCTGCCTCTATTGCCCCAATGCACGCTTAATTGCCAGTAGCTTTCAGTCATGTGAAGTTGTAATCTCACTCAGCTATAGCCTCAGTTCAAAAAAAATTAAAAAGATGTTAGGCAAGCCTTAGTTCTATGTTTCGATGTTTTTTAAACCTATAGGCACAGTAGAGGGAAAGGGTATGCAAATGAGCATTAGCGCAGCAATACACAGGCCTCGTTACTCAAAAAAGCATAGGGCATATCACCATACGCAAGTAGGCGGCATCATTGGCTACGTCCATCTGCGATGGACAACATCTTTGTGCATGTTGAAGACACGGGAAAATGCAGATGATGGAAAACATGTATTTTCTTCTAGCTTTTAGAAGGATCCTAGGCACAGTAGTTTAGAAACAGCGGAACCAAGTAGTTTTAGAGCTATTTTTTCACTTTTCCACATAATGTACATTGATGATGATTTTCCTTGGTGCGTACGGTGTCCTTATTTGCCGCAAGTAAACTCTTATTCCATCATCTTTCCACTGTAGAAATTTAAAAGGGTTGAAGAAGTAGCTGGACTTGCGTACGGAGAAACAACTTCCATTGAAATAAGCTGCGCATCATGTTGGTTCCGCTGTTTCTAAACTACTCCTTCGTGGACTGCAAGTAATTAGCTTTTGACGAAGCATTTTCTATTCAAGCATCCTTCCCTAAAACACACTACTGACAAATATCGCGGGCTCCTCTCTCTTTGAAAGAAGAGAAGCTCAATAACACACTCATTAGCTGTCTTTTCTTTCATCAGCTTTAGAGACAAAAGCTACAATGCTCTTTCTATAGTGTATTGCAGGTAGTATCTCTTCCACGATGTAGCCTACAGAAGCCCCTCCTACTATAGACACAAAGCCACACGCTTTTAAACTTTTAAACGAAGAGACTTGTTCTAAAGAGCTTAGACAAAGCCACACCTAAAGGCTTTAACAATTAGTGCCAGATTAAAAAAACTATGGGTGGCTTTTCCTTAGTTTCTGTATATTGCACTTTTCTGACGAGGAGTTTCGAGCAAGAAATCTTTCTTTAAAGGTTGCAAAAAAAATTTAGGTATGAAAAGACAGTGGAAAAGGTGATGGAAAATAGGATCCTCTAAACTACTTAAAAAAGAAAGATTTCGTGGATGCATTGGAGTTATAGCTATGTCTAACTAGATTATATAGGAGCTATGCAGTTAAAAAGGAGGATCCTTAAGAGAAAAAAAGTTTTATAGCGTCAGACTTTAAAAAAACTATGGGTAACTTTTCCTTAGTTTTTGCATATCGCGCTTTTCCTCAGAATAATGCACTGGGGAATTCTTGTATCTTCTCCTTCTTGCTTGTTTTACTTTGTGGCGTGGACTGAGAAGTACAAGAAGAAGGCAACTCTAGAGTCAGTCCCATTTGTTTCCATAAAATTCACACCATCTCCCTCTATTGAAAACTGTCTATATATCCTCTGTAATAAACCATAATTATGTGACTTCTCTTAAGGGATTTCTACTAGTTTAACAGAGCCCATATCATAATCATTGTCATGTCTGTCAATGACATGATTCTTGCAGCTTAATGTTTTGAAGTTTGTTGTGTTGGACGAATTTTCTATGTGCATTTGGATTTGGTAAGTAGACCTCCAATGAAAACACTAGACTTCATCTTCAGGGGTATTTTCTTTGTCCTATAAGTCTCCAAAAGCTTGTAATCTCCACCTTGGAGATGCAACCAATAAAAGTTCCTTGACAGAATTGCAAAGTCCTATTTTCTAAAAAGCTTGAGAAGGAGAAAGTAAACCGGTTTCGGGTTTTTCGACTTGGGGTACTTCATCTCGATGACGAATTGTGTTGTTTTGGCCAGTACCGTGAGTTTTTTAGTGACTTTGTAATATGGACAGTTCCCATCTAAATCCCACACTGAGATTTCAACTGCTACATTAGATAGTTCCTCTGAGGTGGTGTTAACTACCTCTATGAAATATGTTGCAAGATTATGCTGGACATGAATCGGTTTAGCTGCGGAACGACAGCCATAGAAACCTGTTGTTTGGTCATTGAGATGATCATAGAACTGACCCCGAAGACCAGTCCAAGGATTCTGAGTCTTCCATATTAGAACACCAGTGTATTAGCCCACATCTGAGAAGTCCAACCCTCCAGTGTGTTCAATAACTTGTGTAACAAACACCCTTATTGTGTTCAAATCCTTGCCAAGAATTCCAGCTTGAGTTCACATGAATCTTCTTCTTATCTCAAACATATTCACAAGGCTTTAACTCATGAAATACTATAATCACCACTTAACCAAAGATCTTGTATAAACATCAAGTAAATTCAGCCATACATAGATAGATCGAATTTCCATTTGCATTTTCTGTTACTAATTATCTAAACCAAAGAAACTCTATGCCTTTATACCAACAACAAATTCATACCTGGTCTTCAAGCTCCCTACTGGCAAGACTTTCTTGCCCACCATTTTTATTCTATTTATACTGTCTCTAACGTAAAATGTGACATTCTCAGGATTCTGTACTATTCATTTTTGTTTAAGATATCTCCCCAAAAACCTCTAACTTGGTATCACTCCGTATTCTCTAGAGACTGTATATGGATCGCTAAAGGCCTATGTTTCTGGCAGATTGGCTCTGGTTATGTTCTTAGCCTATCATAATTTATTTTCTGGATTCCAAAATTATTATTTTTTCTGAGACTGTCTTCCAATCACTAACTAAGTAATGGCAGACATAAAGTAGCAGCGATATTTTTTGAGACTGTAATAAATAATGAGACTCAGATGAATATGTCTAAAACTTCTAAATTCCAAAGAATAAATGACGAAAGTAAACTGTTATTTCTCGCTAATATAAGAACATTCACTCTATATTCTGAACAATATATATATATATATATATATGAACAACATCGTGGTAATTCAACACTATAAAACAAAGAATTAGTACATATGAAATTTTACGCTACCAATTATAGAATGATTAATGTTGCAAGGCAGATTCTTACACTTCCAGGGCATGATACTCTCGGCATCACTTGTTGGGGTATCAAGTCTCAGTTCAAGCAAGATGCCGCTTTGATCTAAACTCTTAAAATGGGAGAAAAGGTGAAAAGTTGCTAGAAGATCGTAAGATCGTTAACTATCTTGATTAATCTCTTTTCCTCCTTCAAAACTGCTTCAATCAAATTAAATTTTCCCTTCCTCCTCAATCAGCATTATCAGAGAGTCTCTGCATGTTTTTCACTTGAATCATGCAGTACTAGCAAGCTTTCAAAATATTCATCTGATTTGACTTCAACCTATATCAGCAAACGGTTCCACAGGTTATATTTGGGGGTGGGCTTGGTGGGAGCTTTAGGGCTTCCGAAGACATTCCAAAACTTCAACATTTCATCATCTCTTACTGCTGTAGAGGTTACAGCGTATCCATCTGAACTCTGAAAAAACACGATAATGAAAAGGCAATTTAGAAAACAATAAGAATAGAAGAAAGAAAGAAAAAACAACAAGTTTTACGTATAAAGTACCTGAGCCATATTTAAAACTCTGGAAGTATGGCCAGATAGCTCAGCTTGATTAACCATGGAAGGGTACTTCCAAAGAGTTAGTTGGTTGTGAGAGCTCAGTAACTCTCACTGGTGCTTGTTCCACAGTAGAGAACATACTTGATAGCCTGTATTTATCGAGTTCAAGCAAACACCGGATTGGGTGTTCCAGAATATTATGCTTTGGTCCTCCTCGCCACCGCCAGGTGCAAGCAAATTACTCTAGAAAGGACACCAGGCCAAGACCCTTAGTAGCTGCAGTATGATTTTTAAGCTGATGGAACTACCGAGTAGGTGAAGCCATGGATTGGTCCCATATGTGGATCATATTATCATTTCCTCCGCTGGCTAGTTGTTTTCTAGAATCAGAATATTTCAAGCCACACACCTCTTGGCAGTGTCCTCGGTATGTCTGGACAACATTATACATCCTACTCATGGTATCGTAGCTGACTATCTTACCATCGACTCCCCCAGTTGTAAGAACATGATTGTTTCATGCCAATGATCCCACTCAAGACTTGTGCACACTTTGAAAAGTTCTAACTTGCTGGTTTGTCGATGTGTTCCATAAATGCACTTTCGAATTGTTTAGACCAATAGCAAGGGAACAACCGTCGGGTGCCCAATTAACATTTATTACAGGACCATCTTGTTCATCAAACGTCACTAGCTTGAACGTTGAAGAATATAAAGCATCCCATAAATAGATTGAACAACCAAGAGCAATAGCAAGATATTGGGCTTAAAGTTGAGTACCCTTGTTCTAGGAATATTAGTTTAAAGTTTAAATAATTAGCTTTATCTACCCTTGTTCTAATAACTATGTCATCTATAGCTTCATTTTTAGTATTTATGTCGGGTGAGGATGGGTCATCTATGGGAGCGAGTTCGGAGCCACCTACTACTCAGCGAAAAGAATATCGTCCACGTGATCTCCAAGCTCCATGAGGTATATACAGTTTTTAGATCATTAATAAGATTTAATGTTTTCATTTCTTTGTTATCATTTTAATAATGCATAAATATATGTAATACTTATTTTGGTTTATTTGTATTTCTGTTGGGGTGAACTAATACCTATACAATTTGATGATGTTGGACAACCAATCAGTCCAAATTACAAAAAAATTTGTTCTTTCATCGGAGAGACTACAAGGGAAAATCTTTCTCCTTTGGTTGGTGATTGGCGTGATCTAGAAGAAGATAAATAATATATATAAGAAAGGTTGTTGCGGTAAGTTAAGTCCATATGTTCAATTATTGCCTATTTGTTCTTCATGGTACGTTTGTCTAAATTTTGTCAAAGCAGGAAACATTTGATCTTGACCCTGATGAACACCAAGTTAATTTAGATTACAAGGCTAACATGGCATTAAAAAACTGGATATCAAAGCTTAGAACAAATAACTATGATGCATATGAAACGGAAGAGGAGAGGAAAAATAAGAGACCAAAAGGAGTCAAGAAAGAAGACTGGACCAAATTTGTGGATCGTTTATCAACCCCTGAAGAACAACCAAAGCGTGAAAAGGGAAAGGCGGCAAGGAGTAAAATGCATAGCCCGCACTGGCAAGTCGATTGGGGGTGTTCGAAAAGAAAGAAATACTGGTATATCTCTTACATCCATGTTATTTTTTTCCAAAAAGACATGGCTTAATGCTTATATTTCATTACTTTGTGTAGACTCATGTCAAAATCTAAGGTTAGGAAAACCCCCCGTATTACTAATCTTAACTTAAAACCCCCATGTTTTGCTCTAGTAATTATGATTTTAGTAGCTTTATTTTCAAAACAATAGCTTTATTTTACTCTGTGTTGTTGAAGAGTCATTGTTCTCTTTTCAGAACAGTAGTTTTAGAACTTATTGTAATGGAAGGTAAGATAGAAAGTGCTAATTTTAGAACTAGTCATCTCCTTCTTCTAAAAAATGTGTTTATATATTAAACTCCATAAGTATTTATATATTTTCTGCTAATAAATGATATTTCTTATTTATAGTATTGCTTCATAAGTTTTGTTAAATCAACCTGACAATAAACTTAATTTATAATTATTTTACAGGAAAAAGGTAGACCTAAAGGTACTGTGAAGAGGTATGAGATTTTTATGGCTTGTCATACTAAGGAAGATGGCACATATCCTAAGGAGATGAAAGAACGAATGGTATAAGAACCCGAGAATCTTACTAATAGAATATTTGAAGGTATAGTTAAGTGATAAAAGAAACTTACTATTTATGTAACACAAGAACGTATGAACAGGGCTATTCAAAAAGACCCTATGCTCATGGATAAGGATTTAGATAACGATGCAGTAGCGGTTGTAAGTAACATCTGTACTCCTAAATTTTCATAGTTAATTGAGTGAGAACTTTTATAGTCGTGTATTGGGTACTCTATTATTTTTTGTATAGTTATGAATTCTAGTAGTTTCAAATGGAAGTTTTATTTTATATACATTGAACTTTACTTAGTTCTCATCAAAAATGTTTTTATATGTAAAAGGAATATGGGGCAAATGGAAATGGCCATGTCAGGGGATGCAATGCTCACCTCAACCAGACTAACATCAGAGCTTCAGCACTTTTAAGGAGGGTTATTGAGCGAGGAAGGGTAAAACAAGCTATGCTTAACGAGGTGCAAGAAAGTTTGGAGGTTGAAGCTAATGAACGTAGGCAACTTGAAAAAAGAGTTGTGGCTTTTCAATCTCGTGAGAGTCTACGTAGAGCGTATATGCATCGTTCTTTTGAAAATAATGTTTCCACATCTCAGGTTTTTCTTACATCTAGTTTTTGTTTTAATTTTGGTAGATGAAGTTGGGGTTGAGACACCTCAAGCATAATTATTAACTCTTACTACAATAGCGAACAAATCTCAGTTAAAATTTGATATGAGAATAATTATAGTACTAGAATCCTAGGATTCCAGATTTAGGATAGAAAGTTAGGAACCTAAGTTTAAGGTATCCCCCACCCCGCCCCCCCTCCCCCCCCCCCCCGAAGATGGATAGGTTTGGTACCTAACTTTTAGGTTTCCTTCTGCTAAAAAAAATGAACCAATAACCTCATACCACAATGTAAAAAGATGTGTTCAAAAAGTCTTTAATCTGAAATGATCGAGAACATCTGTTTGGAAAAGATGGACTGGGATATATAAATACTACCCAGATATGATTTCGCTAAGGTAAATGAGGCAACTAGGGTATCCGGTAGGCTACAGACATAGAATTGGAGGACTGGTATGCATGATGTTATGGGTTCAAATCCTCCTTTTTTATAATACAAAATAGTACCAAAATTGATACTAAAACAGGCTACCTGAATTGTTGTTTATCAAACGCTGAGCGCTACTTATAACTGTAGTAGTGGGGGGTTATATTGGGGGTAGTTTTCCATGCCTTCCCATGCATTTTAGCCTATAAGGTTGGGGTTTCTTACCTATCTTTGAAATCATTGACTTCTTGACTAACATTTTTGGTACTGTTTTGGCACTCTCCTATTTTCAAATTAACCAATTTGGAGCTGTTTTTACCCCTTTTTAGCCTATTTTATCTATTACGAGTATCCCAATTTCTCTTATAAAATAGGTCCATATAGCTATTTTTGCTTAGTGAAGGACGAAACTTAGAAGCATGGGATGGCCTGGACGCCTTTCCCCATCTTCTTTGTGACCCAAGCGATAAAGAGTGGGAGCCAATGACTGCCCATGATAGTCTGACCTGACAAGTTCTTAGTTTTGGTCTGGTTGTTCCTATTGCTTCTTCTAAACATGATCTGATTGTTCCCATTACCTCTTCTAAATTGGCCTGGTTGTTCCCATTGCTTCTTCTAAACATGATTCTTAGTGGTCAACTGCATCTACACTTCGCTCTAATAAGATGACAAACACCACGCCATTGAGTATCAAGTAGTTGACGCTTTTGATTTTTTTGTTTTTTTTAAAGGCAAGATGGGGGACTAACCTCCATGATATATAAATAAAGATATAAGAGTTACAAACCAAGGCAAAAGCCTGACTAGCTCAATCCGCACAAGGAAGACTAAGAAAAAAAACAAAGGAGCAATTGCAACAAAATCAACCTACAATTACACTTTCCTAAAATAAAACTTTCCCTTTTTATCCTCACATATTCAAAGGGGTTGTCATCAAGGTCATATAGCCCCATAGTAGTATCAGGCTTAATCCACCAATAATCAAAAGGTTTCACAGCTCTATGGTGAGCGAAAAGGTCCTTGCGCGGCAGCTTAAACTCTCCTATTGTATTCATAAAGAAGATCTCCATATCTGGAAGTCCATCTGCAATATTCAGAAGAATATCCTTCATAAGTAGTATAAACAGGCAGCTTCAAAACTCTCAACAAAATCTGTTGTTACTCAGTCCCAGAAAATGGATGTAGACTGTAAAAAGGATGTTTTCTTAAAGCTGATAATGGCCCACCAAGACATCAACTTCATTCTGCAATTTCATCTCCATGTACTTAACAGCTATCTGCAGATTAATATCATTCATGCGCCGGTTGTTTCTCTTATTCCCAGAATGGACAAAAAGGATGCTTTCTGAACTGAATGGATGAAGTCTGTTTGTTCCATCTGCAATATTCAGAATACACTCATTCATAAACAATCTGAGAGGGGCAGAAAATTCATAGTTAATACTCTCAACAGAATCTGTTGATTCTCCCAAAAAATGGATGTAGCCTGTAGAAAAGATGTTTTCTGAAAGCTGATACTGCACCTGACCAAAAGATCATAAGCAATAGGGCAGTATAGGATAGGATTCATTCTGAGAAATAAAAAGTCTAGTATATAAGGGTCATGATATTGACCTCTTTGTAGTAGCGACTCTGTGAGATTGGCCTCGAGGACTACTCATTCGTTCTCCTAAGCATGTATATTTAAATTTGTAATTATATCAAGTTTCTCTCACATTCTTGAGCACCATGTGCAGTTTAGATGGGAGTAGTTGAGCTTGTTTTGACAATGTATTTTACAGCTTAAAAAGTACTTCTTGAACATAATAATAGATAATCTTATCAAAACTTACACATTATTTTTCTGTAAGCTCATTCTTTTAGGTTGCTAAAATAACTTATATTGTTCCTTGTGAGTAGTTACTATTGAGGAACCAGGAACTGCACGAGTTCAGTTTTATTGGATGATATAAAGTTACCAGTTACATGGTATCACGTCTTGGCTGATCACTAGTAAGACTGGAGGATCCAACTCGGGACAATCAGAACAGCTAATTTGATTATATGGACTTGGATCTAATTTATTTGGCTGGTCTGTATCGTCTGAATTGGGATCAAAATGATTTATTTTAGGGAAAATACACTTGGTTGTATAAGGCAGGCAGGTTTATAAGTGTTTATGAACACTTTGTCATTTCTATCGAGCCAAAGATAGTACATAAGGGTCCTCCTTCATCTACTTTTTCTTTGCATTTTAGTTATAGTTTTTATCATTTAATGTTAACTTCGTACTATTTCAATTTACTTGTAGGGAAGACGATGTTCACCACCACCTCCCGAGTCATTGAGCGACAATTCATGCATATTGAAAGATATGTTTGGCACTAATGTTGCTTACGGAATTGTACAGTTTAATATAACTACACCTGAAGGGTTTTACAGTGTTATAATAGATAAAGTTATTTGCGAAGAGGCGTGTTTGTATGTTGAGAGTCGTACCCTTGGTGATGTTTCTACATGTGAAGCCGTAGCTTGGCTCAAGATTTTACCATTATCCAGTGAAGAATTTTTTTGTATTTTTTTTTAGAATTTAAAGCCAACCCTAGTAAGTTGTTTGACATTTTTATTTTTATTTTGGATATTGGTAAGCTATTTGACATGATCCTTTAATTGGTATTTAAATATCTTCTTTTTAATTAAAATTGTTTGTCATTATTGCTTTATATGTTAGTTGATTGTGTTGTTTGATTATTTAAAATTCGTGAGGGCTTGCCTGAGACGCAAAAAACAACAGAAAAATTAGTTGCAAAATACAAAAAATAAGGCAGTACCTACAACGTATATTTAAGTTATTTTTTTCATGTGACACATAATACGACGTACTTATGTTACAAAGTTTTATCAAAAACGATTATTGTAACAACCCTTATTTATGCCGTGTTTTGTATGACGCTTAATACGACCCTCATGTTAGTTGCAAAAATGAAAAAATGTTACGTATTTGGTAACTTATAACAGAGTCGTTATAATTTGAACAATAAAACTACAACTATATCAGTTGCAAATTACGGCAAATGCGACGAATATTACGACTCTTATTTATATTATTTAATTGTGACGCATAAAACGACGTTCTAATGTGTCACAAAAATTGTAAAAAACAACTGTTTTTACAACTTAACTTTCAATCGTAATATTACGACTCAAGTAAAAGTTGAGAACAAAAAACTACTGCAAAAAATGTGACTCTTATTTCGACAAAAAAACAAGTTGCTTTAGGCAAAGAACGACTGACTTGAAAAGTTGTTTTTTACTCTTTTTTACGTAGTGCGTACTCTAAAAAGTAAAGTAATTCACGTTATGGAAATTGTATTGAATGACCTTTCAATAGGTGATTTTGAGGTATCTTGTGAAGATGATGTTTCCCTTAATCTTTTGGATGAGAAAATTGAAGGTGTACTTTTGAGACAATTAAACAATAATCATGGAAGAGTATTTTGATTTTGATGCTTATAAATGTAATAATGTCGCAAGAGGAACAAATCATGAAGGTGTTAGTGGTAGTGTCATCTAATCAAAGCGAAGAGGAATAGAGCATTACCGATATTGTTAGACAAGCTAGTTTATTTGGTTTGTTTGTCAAGAATCCTTTTGTTATATTTATTATTTTGAGAAGAACTCGTATAATGTCATTTTTTATTTAGATATGACTTGCCAACTATGCTTATGTTAGATTTTTTTGAGAAGAACTTATGTAATGTATTAATTGATTTAATTATCAGACCGGCCAAAGGGAGGTCTCCCTTACTCCAGGGAGTAGTTTTGATGTTTGTCTGTTTGATTGAAGCTTTTTGGCTTCCAAAAATACCATTTCTTAATTCTAAATTTACTTTTTCGTATTTATGAAAATCTTGAAAGAAGGATGAGTATTTTGGTACTGCCATCTAACTTTTGCAATTGCGAAACTGACTTTCGTAACTTCTCACAACGTACTCCTCAAATTTCTCCCTACTCTCTTCCATATATATATAGGGGAGATCCAGAGACACACCCTCTAAAAACACACCTCCAAACACGCAATTATTAGAACCCATTAGAAGATGTTTTAAAAAGATATATCATATAGATATGATTCCTTTATCATGTCAATCATCCTAACTAAAAATCAAACCATTTCGACAATTCTATCAGCATCAAAATAAGAATTTTGTTGTTTGGTAGGCTTAGAGTCACGGATTACTCAATTTTCCATGACCCAGTCGTAAAATATTTGTTTTGTGACCCTTTCAATCTTGGTAGGTAACGTAAGGTCACAATTTTGTGACTCAGTCACGTAAATATATGTATTTGTGACCCAAATAGGTAACAAAATGTCACTTTTTCATGATTCAGTTACGTAAATATACATTTTGTGACCAATTTTATTGTATTACATTATGTTTTATGATGTAGAAATGTTAGAATGACTTATTTTATTAAGGATAATCTACATGATAAGAAAATAACATCCATACGGATAAAACTTCATAAAACATCTTTAGATATATCCTAACGATGGTGTGTATAGGGGTGTGTCTCACGGATCTTATATATATATCTATATTACATTACATAATGGTGTTTTTCAAATAGACAAGTCTGTCATTGTCTCAAATTCAAATAAACAAGTTTGCCATTATTTCAAAGATAAAGAGGGGCTGAGATTTCTGGGAAAGATCGAGATCGACAGACGAGATTTGTTCAACTCTCATAATTGGGGGTAGTTTCGACAAAACACGTAAAAGAGAGGGTAGTGAAGTCTTATTGGTTTGAATACAGAGAATTTATCTCTCCCAACTCTTCATCTCTCCTAACTCTCCCAACTCTTCATCCCTCCCAACTTTCCCAAGGTACTCTATATCTCTCTCTCTCTTTTTCTCTCTTTTTTAGCATCTCACATCGGTTTTTTACTAGCTCCACTAAGGCGTAGCTTTTCATTGCAGGAGAATCTCTAAGAGAAAGAGAAAGAGAGAGAGAGAGAGAGAGAGAGAGCAAAGGAACCGCAGAAGCTTCAAGCACCAATTAGGAACCATAAAGGTTTGAACTTTAATCTGCATTGTTTTAAACTCTGGGGTTATCTTCTATTTGTTCATGTTAAAATGTTAATCATATTGCCATTGAATTTTAAAGAGCCCCTTCTTCTTTCGTCAGGACACAAAAATATGGGATTTTGAATCTCACATTCATTGACTTTGATTCGTTCAAAGGTATCTCTCTCCAATTTGTTGTAATTTCAATCTTTGTTGTTGCTTAGGTTTACACAATCCAAGTGTTTCTCACTAATTTGAGCCAATTTGAATGGTTTTATATGTGATTACAGATTCACCAAGATTGAGAATTAAAGAAACACAAGTTTGGGGTTCACCTAATTCTCTCAGAAACAAGTTTGCTTCAGTAAGTTTGATCTTCAACTCTTTTATGCTTAAAATGTTTGTGGGGTTCATTAATTTAGTGGTTTCATGGGGTTCACCCAATTCTCTTATAAATAAGTTTGCTTCAGTAAGTTTGATCTTCAACTCTTTATGCTTGAAATGTTTGTGGGGTTCATTGATTTAGTAGTTTCAAGAAGTATTCAAATGACATAACATAGATCATTGGTTTAGTTATAATTGGAGAGGATATCCTCCTCATATGTATTGAGATATTTTGCCCGATGTGGTTTTTGCTGGAGAGTTTTCTGTTATTTGATTAACTGTAATTTTTTTGTATTTCTGAGTAAAAATTGGCATACCCATTTCCCCATTCCAGTTTTGACGATCCACTTTAGGGTTTGTATGAGGTAATAGTGGTGGAACATGGGGTGTCCGTATTTAGGTGAAGTAATGATATTTCACCTTTGTATTTTAGTTGAAGTATGCTCAAGTACATATTGATTTTATCAAAGGAATAACATGTTATACTTCTTACCAGATACTTTGAAAGCATTATATGTTGTAGCTGGGTGGTGGATGAACTAGAAAGGTGTTAAATTAGAGAGTGTATAATCCACAATGCAATTGAGAAGCTTTTAGTTAGTAGAGAAAACACAAAAAACACCAATTGGGAAAAATAAAGCTTCAATTGCTTAAAAAAATGAAGTAGATTACAATGAATCACTCCAAAACCCTAGGCTTCTCTCAGAACTCTTTCAGATCTAACATAAGAAAAAAAGATAACCTAAGTCCCATTTATATAGAGGGAACTCGAAATTACAAAATAGAATGCATCTCGAGGTAAAACAATGCATGATAATCAAAACAGCGCCAAAGTCGTTCGAACGACCTTACGACTAATTGGTCTAAAACCCCAGAAACTTGCCTGGTTGTTCGAACGAAAACCCAACTCGTTCGAACGAAATATGGCTCTGGGCCAAAATTCCAGTGGGATGGATTGGTCGTTCGAACGACCCTCAACCTCGTTCGAACGACTTTGACAAAATATCAAATAACTCTAGGTCCTCTTGGATCATGGCTCCCCCCATTAAGAGCCTTGAGCTCCTGCTCAAGATGAAACTGAAGAGGTAGAAATGCGGTGTTGCCCATGTCCTTGTTGTACCACTTCGACTGACTAGGTAGCAGAACCCTCTTCCTAACCCGGAATGACTCAATACCACCACATGTCTTGCCTGGCAGCAACTTTCGGTAAAACACACTACGCCCCTTAGGATCATCATATCCTGTAACATATCCTGACGTAGTAAAATGTTGTATCTGCATAGAAACCAGCATAGCGGAAGTAGTTGGTAATGGGGGTCGAGATAACCTATCAGCCAAATTGTTGTCCACTCCCATCTTATACTGTATAATCAAGAGAAATTGTTAGAGATACGACAGCCCCTTCATCTGGCGAGCTTGCTGTAGCTTGGACTGTGTAGCTAAAAACTAGAAAGGTTTGTGATCAGTATGTACCACAACCTCATTTGCAACCTCTCCAAATTAGTTTGTTGCCTAAAAGACATTGTCAATAGAGACAACACTCTAGCCGATGTACCCTCCTGAACCGATCGTACCAATAATACAAACTTGTCGCTCGCATTAACCAGCAGCTTCACCTGAGTCACCGTTACCAAATTTGACGTAGTGACATACTCCTTACAAGCATTGATATGGAACTCCTTTCCCTCCTTCACATGACAATACTTGCAAGCTCGATGGTAATGAATCACATCTCGGTCCCAAAGATAAGGGCTACCCAAGATGACCTAACATATATCCAAAGGAACCACCTCACACGTCATCTCGTCAATAAACTTCTCAGAAATCGCAAACCTGAAAGTACACTGCTTCGTGATCATTAAATCCACATCTTTCTTAATCCACCCCAAACCATACGGCTTAGGATGAGTTGTAGTCGTCAAACCCATCTTCTTCACCAACGTCTCAGAAATTAAAATTTTCTGACTACCCAGATCCATAATGGCCTTGACTAAACTCTGTTTTACCTGAATACTGACATGAAAAAGTTCTTCCTGACTTTCTTTCTCAGCAGCCAAAGTCCGCTAAAACATAAGTATAAGCTTAGGATTTGGCTTATTTACATCCGAAAGGTCAACAACTTCTGCGGCTAGTGCATATTTTTCTTTATTGTGCTTCTCCTCCTTCGGCCGAAGCTCCGGGTAAAGTTTCCAACAATAATCGAAAAGATGCCCACTCGCCTTACAATGATCACAATGAAACTCCTTGGATGAAGACCCCTCTCCTTTGGCCTCTCCCTTATGCTCATTTTTCTAACTAGACTTGTACCCCGACTTGATCTTGTCGTCTTCTTTGTCACTTTTCAAGTACTTACCTTCAATGGCAATTGCCTTCACGGTAGCGTCCTCGATATTGGCCACAATAAAGAGTTGCAACTCTCGTTTAATAGACTCTGATAAACCCTCTGTGTACTTCATGAACACCTCATACGCGTCCACATCAATATCCAAAACCAAAGCTTGGTTATGGAATGCCGTAGTGTACTCCTGTATGGATTGCTCAAACTTTTGGCGCAAATTGTGCCATTTATACCATCTCTCTTGCTCATACCCAATTGGATAAAACTGTTTTCGCACTAATACCTTGAATTCTTTCTAACCTAAATCTCCTACATCGTGGCATTTCTGATAAGATTTTCACCACGTGAGTGCATGACTTGTGAATTTTAACGTAACTAAGCAAATTATCTGAGCATTGGAGTATTCGTAAACTGAAAAATAAGTTTTTAACCTATCTATCCAGTTATCCAAATCTTGGCATCGATCGAACCGTCGAATACCAAAATTTTAATCTTAAAACCAATACGAAGATTACGCATTGGATTCATGGACTTACCAATAACCGATCACTCCTCGTCAGATTCGATATTACTAGAATCACTATTGATCTCTGTAGTACGCTTGTCACCATCCCCCTCCATAACCCCTTTCTTCTTCGAGCGGCCGTGCCATTTCCCAGAAGCGGAAGCCTTCGCGAGGTTCGTGAGACGCAACTGTTCTACCAACTCCCCTACAGTAGAAGTTAGGATAAAAACTGTCATTTCCAAAATTGTGAGTACATCGTCGGAATCGCCCATCTCCAAATCGTCCATCTTCTTCGAATTAGGCTTGCAATAGATCTTCAACGGACTCACTAGCTTCTCCTTCGTTTGCTTGAGACGATCACGTAAAGAGACCATAAACCACAATCAACCCCCCGAGAATTGAAATAGGAAAACTGATACCACTTAATCCACAATACGATTGAGAAACTTTTAGTTAGTAGAGAAAACACGAAGAACATCTATTGAGAAAAATAAAGCTTCAATTGCTTAAAAAAAATAAAGTAGATTACAATGAATCACTCCAAAACCCTAGACTTTTCTCAGAACTCTTTCAGATCTAACATAAGAAAAAAAAAAGATAACCTAAGTCCCCTTTATATAGAGGAAATTCGAAAATACAAAATAGAACGCATCTCGAGGCAAAATAATGTCTGAGAATCAAAACAGCGCCAAAGTCGTTCGAACGAACTAGGAAGTCATTCGAACTACCTTATGACTAATAGTTCTAAAACCCTAGAAACTTTCCTGGTCCTTCGAATGAAAACCTAACTTGTTCGAACGAAATATGGCTCTGGGCCAAAATTCTAGTGAGATGGTGTAATGTCCCGAATTTTTGAGTTATATTTTTTTTTTTTATTAAGTATTATTATTATTAATCCTCCACGTTAAGCTTCGTGCATATATTCCGCATGTACTTTTTCATCCATTATGCATCCATTTATTCCTTCGACAGGTTTTGTATGTTAGATTCATTTTATGTAGTTTTGGTGGTACTGTGGTTATTCGGAGGAGGAGGTGGCGTTGTGGCCTTGAGAACCCCTAGATAGGTTGGTAGTGATGTTTGTCTAATGTGTTTGTGGTTTGGTGTGGTTCCGGTGAGCCGTTAGATCGGCCGATAGGTTTTCAGAGTTTTCCGAGTAAAGATTCATTTTCGGGGGTTTAGGCATTTTAGTAACCGTGAGGAGGTGGAGGTGGTGTTTATACCTTGGGAAACCTTTATTGGGTTTGAAGTAGTGTTTGTGTGGTGGTGTTGGTGGTTTGGTTAGATTTTGGGGTGTCCGGGGTTGTCCGGAATTGGCCGTTAGGTTTTCTGGAAAAAAATTTTTCTGAACATACCAATTATGTTCGAACAGGACCTTCTCTGTTCGAACAAGATCTTCCTCTATTTAAACAGGACCTTATCTGTTCGAATATGATCCTCCTTGAACAGTTAGATTTTTCCCTGAGATGCTCTGTTCGAACAGGACCTTCTCTGTTCGAATAGGATTTTCCCTCTATTCGAACAGGGCCTTCTCTGCTTGAATAGGATTCTTCTTGAGCTGTTGAGTTTCTTCGTTGACCTTTTTTATTCGAACAAGACTTCCTCTGCTTGAATAGGATTTTCTCTGTTCGAATAGGAATATCCCTATTCGAACAGAGGCACATTTTATATATATCCTCTCTTTTCCTCACTACCTCTCTTTTTACTCAAAACTCATTCTCTCTCTCTCCTCTCCCATAACCATTCCCCTCTCCTCCTTACTCTTGATTCAATCTTCCCCATCGCTCTCGGATTCTTCACCGAGCTTTGTCGCGATCTTCACTCCTATCCTTGGTGAGTTATTCTCGATTCCTTTTCCGTCAATTCCTCTCGATTCGGCGTAGGGTTTGATTTCTAAGGTTTGTGATTATGGAGGTTTGTTTGGGTTCGTATTATTGGTGATTTGGGGTTTGCGGCATTTGCGATTATCGCAGGCATTGGGTTTGATTATGGGTTGTGATTGTTGGAGGATTTGGGTGTTCGGTGGTGGTGATTGGTTGGGTTGCGTGCGATATCTGTGGCATTCCTTCCCCGGGATGAGGCTGTTAGGGCTGTTTTCCCTTCCGTCATCTAGGAGGCAGCGAGACAGTATGGCTCAGTGAGATACGCAGATGAGCAATGTGGTTTATGAAGTTGTACGTCACCCGTAATATTGCAATCTGTTGGGGGGACTGCCACATCAGTATAGGGAAACTATCACAGTCGAGCATCTGTTTGCGGAGATTGTCACCTTGGGTGTAGACAGACCTAGTGGGTTCCTGTACATCCGTGCTGGTGACTTATGTACATGATTAGGAGGATTGTGATGCAGTTCGGGTATTGGGGATTGTTGGCCACTTGTTGGACACTTGTAGGTCACCCCATGAGTACTAGTCTGTGTTGACAGCTAGAGTACTGTAGTACTTGATGGTAATCATATTGCTTTGAGAAATTTTAGAGACTGATGTTGTTTAGATGTCGTGACGGTTAAGTTGATGTTTCATCTAGGTTTAGATGGTACAACTGAGTCACAGGAGGGCATCTGTGTTAGTTTTGGTTGTCACGCTCTCAAGCAGGTGGTTATCATATTATGTGTTGGCTGTGATAGCAACAGTTGTGTTTCAGTCTTTAAAATTTTTGCTCACATCTAAAGATAATATATTCTCTTATCTTATTACGACCGGATACATCCCCTGACCCGTATTATATGTGACATGTGTGTTGTAAGGACTGTGGTTCCTTGTGTGTGACTGAGGATGTGATTCCTTGGGGTGCTCGTGACACCCAGTGTAGTTTACCCAGCCTGGTTAGCTTAAAAAAATCGTACCTGTATCCATAATGGTCTTTTAAGGTAATCCTTCTTTAGCAGTTGTCAGCCCACTTTAGTCATGGGGGCTAGCCCTATGGGTTGACATCGTTAAATCATTCTGCATCATAGCGTATCATCATCATCATCATCAAGCATATCATTGCATCTCTGCATACTTCCAATTCGTAGGTTCATCTGATAGAAATCCTTAACCCTTTCTGCATTATGTTTAATATAGAATCTTCTGCACTTGGGATAATCATAAGATTATCTCATTCCATCATATCATCATCATAACATATCATTGCATTGGGATAATTATGTGATTATCCTAGTTCATCATATTCTTCTCCTCTTATTTGAATTCATCTTCTCCTAATTGATTTACGGTATAATTAGATTCATCTTCCTTTTGCATACTCCTCTTCTCTTTGCATCTATTCCTCTATCTTCTGTATTAGGTTAATTAGTCTGGTCGGTTGTTGTAAGTTTTAGACTGGTATTTGGTTATGGGCGATCTCGCTCAGTTTGTGATAGCATTGGGGTTGTGCCTGGTTGGTGTTTAGGTAACCCTGTTGGATTATTTTGAGTCGAGGGTGTTTACCCTCGTGTATGATTGTATTTTTGAGGTATGTTAGTTGCTTGTGGCGCTAAGGTCCACGGTAGTGATTAGAGTGTAGTTAGTAGTCCTTGGGGCTGGAATGTAGTTATAGTCTTAGCACTCCTTTGCTCGAGATGTGTATGTGTAATTATAGTATAGTTACATATAATCATTAGACTAGTTATGCACCTATTAAATACCTATTAGGCATCCTGTATATATTTAGATATATATATTGTTTATCGTTAGATAATATTATATCCTATTATCATTATTATATCCATCTCATTGGTTAGTATAATCGTTTAGTTATTCTTGGTAGTTAATGAGCTCGTTGTTTGCTCACTCTCGCATCCCCCTTTTAGTGGCAGGTTGTTTCAAGTTTTAGTTGCTGCTGTAGTGATCTTTGAGGAACTGAGCTGGAGGCTTATTCTCTAGTTATTACTGTCGGGCTTGCTGCGTAGAGGTTTGCAAAATCTTACGTTTAGATATTGTTACCTTAGTCTTCCGCTGTTTTTGTTTTTCCTTATTACTCTGTTGAGATACTATTGTGAATGATTGGGCCAGAATTTGTCTACGGCTCGGTTGTTCGTGGGGCAAATCTTTGGATTTCCCGACCTACACATCTTTGAATCTCAGTAATTGGTCTAGCTACCGATTACTAGATTTTGGGGCGTGACAGACTTGGTATCAGAGCTCTAGGTTAACTCTTATCTCGGTGTCTAGCACTTATGGGTTGAGTTATTCTCAGAGCGAGTTAGGACGATTCCCTTGTGTCCTGTGTTTCTTTTTGCATGTTTGGTTAGAGAGTTGATCTCTTGAGACCTTCTGTGTATAGGCTTCTAGCATAGGTCTAGTGTGCAGGCTTTTACTGTAGATTTAGAGGACTCAAGATGCTTATCTTGAATTCTTAGAATGGTATTTGATTAGCTTCTAGTGGTAGTGGCTTCCCTGTTTGTTTTGGTGTTGGGTTTCGACTACAAAATTGTAATTTTATGTTATTTGGACGACGTTATGTTTGCCGTCGTAGTAGTTTCGACGCGTGTTCCATTTTAGTGTTTCTCTTATCGAGTTTCAGGTATTTTCTCTTAATCGAATCCAGATCGATCTGGATATTGGATCTGATCGTTTGGATTGGTTTTCATTATTTATTGAAATGCATCGTTTTAACCGATTATTTGCATCTCTTGTGTCACAGACTTGATCTCATAGCAGACGTGTTATAAGACTGGGGATTGTGTATACATCAGATTGTCGTACGCTGTTCATATAGGGAAAGGGACATCATATTCCATTTTCCCCTTATGTTTTTGGCATTCTTAATCTATTTGTTTTTATAATCAAACTATATATATTTTCATACAAATTATATATTAATATATTTTAACCATAATCTATGATAGGTTGTTTTTGCTATAATGTCATGTACCTGGACGGGGAGTTCAGGGGATTTCTATTTTATCGACCTTGTATAACCGCTAGTACGATATGGTTACACATTACATTGGAAATATACTATACTATACTTAAGTAGGTATTTTAAATTTTAGGACGAAATTCTTCTAAGGAGGGTAGATTGTAATGTCTCAGATTTTTGGGTTATATATTTTTATTTTTTTTATTAAGTATTATTATTATTATTCATCCACGTTAAGTTCCGCACATATATTCCGTATATATTCCGCATGTACTTTTTCATCATCCATTATGCATCCATTTATTCCTTTTGGCAGGTTTTGTATGTTATATTCATTTTATGTAGTTTCGGTGGTACGGCGGTTATTCGGAGGAGGAGGTGGCGTTGTGGCCTTGGGAACCCCTAGATGGGTCGGTAGTGATGTTTGTCTGATGTGTTTGTGGTTTGGTGTGGTTCCGGTGAGCCATTGGATCGGCCGATAGGTTTTTGGAGTTTTCTGAGCAAAGATTCCTTTTGGGGGGTTTAGGCGTTTTGGTGGCCGTGAGGCAGTAGAGGTGGTGTTTATACCTTGGGAAACTTTTGCTGGGTTTGAAGTAGTGTTTGTGTGGTGGTGTTGGTGGTTTGGTGGGATTTCGGGGTGTCCGGGGTTGTCCGGAGTTGGCCGTTAGGTTTTCTAGAATCTTTTTTTTCTGAACAGACCAGTTCTGTTCGAACATGACCTTCTCTCTTCGAATAAGATCTTTCTCTATTCGAACAGGACCTTATCTGTTCGAATAGGATCCTCCTTGAACAATTAGATTTTTCCCTGAGTTGCTCTGTTAGAACAGGACCTTCTCTGTTCGAACAGGGCCTTCTCTGTTCGAATAGGATTCTTCTTGAGCTATTGAGTTTCTTCGCTGACCCTTTTTATTTGAAAAAGACTTTCTCTGTTCAAATAGGAATATCCCTATTCAAACAGAGGCGCATTTTATATATATCCTCTCTTTTCCTCACTTCCTCACTCTTCACTCCAAACTCACTCTCTCTCTCTCTCCACCCCTAACCATTCCCCTCACCTCCTTACTCTTGATCCAATCTTCCCCATCACTCCCGGATTCTTCGCCGAGCTTCTCCGCGATCTTCACTCCTATCCTTGGTGAGTTATTCTCGATTCCCTTTCCGTCAATTTCTCTCGATTCGGCGTAGGGTTTGATTTCTAGGGTTTGTGATTGTGGGGGTTTGTTTGGGTTCGCATTATTGGTGATTTGGGGTTTGCGGCGTTTGCGATTATCGCAGGTATTGGGTTTGATTGTGGGTTATGATTGTTAAAGGATTTGGGTGTTCGATGGTGGTGATTGGTTGGGTTGCGTGCGATGTCTATGGTGTTGCGATTGAGTTATCCTACGATTCGGATGATTTGTTCCGATTTTAGTTTCGGTGGAAACCCTCGGTTTTAGGGTTTGTGATCGTGGGGTGATTTTAGGGTTTGTGGTTATTGGGTTTTTGTTGATTTACAGAGTTGTGATGGTTGCAGGTGTTGGGTTTGACGGTGGTGGTGTTGTTTGGGTTGTTGCGATGGTTGCGGCGTTGCGGTTGGGTTGTTATGTGATTCGGGTGGCATGTCCACGAGATGCTGTCGTTGGAGCTTCGGGTTGCTTGCTCGGATTGATTCTACTAAAGCATTGTATCGGGTTACAGGCGAGTTTTATCTTCCTGAATAACTAAATTATTATGTTGATTCGTGAGTTATTGAAATGCATAGTTTAGAATATTATATCTGTGACTAGGTTAGTATGTGGGTTAATTGCTTAAGACACTTTACTGGTTATCCATTTATCATTACCTTAGACGGAAGTATTTAAGGGTTTGATAAGTTAGTAAAACCTGGAATAATGAGAGTTTAGATACTAGATATAATCCATAGGTTATGTTTAACCAGAAGAGGTTATTCTCTGTTGTCGTCGATGTGACAATGAATCCTAAGATTCCTCTTAGACCAATTTCATTGAGGGTGGTTATCACGAATCTTTCCTTCGTGGAGGTTGAGACCAAGGTATTTCTCAGTATGTTGCGACGCCTCAGTATCGTTATATATATATATAAATAATATTGAGTATGGCATTGTTGGTTAGTTATTAGGGTGCCCAGCTTGTTTCAGGGCACTAGTAACTAGGTTTGGCTATCAGTGGAGATGTATGGACGACTGTGATTTAGCCACCATTTCTCTGAGATAGTGTAGTTCAGAGACTATAGTTCTCACCTTATAGTGTAGCACCTTGGTTAGTTTAGGTTGTTGGACTTGGTTCCAAGGTAGTCTTGGGGCGACATAGCTTCAGTAAGACATGGTCTTCGATTCGGAGCTCGTCCTCTTGCCTGTAATTGTTTTGATTTATCTTAGGATTAGCCTAGGTGTACTCTGAGTTCTCGAGGCCTGGTCCTTGAGCATTGTCGTTGTGATTGGTGGTTGGTTGGAATGTTAGATTCCCTATGAGAGTGTGGAATCTCCTGGACTGTTAGTAGTTGGTGGTGAGCAAACGGCTTGTCCATGGTGGTTGGTCATGGATGTTAAACTTTTGATAGTTTATCTTAGGATTGGTTGCTTATCGTGTTGTGACACTTATTGTCCTCATGATTCTTAGAGCTAATAGAGCTTACTCGTAAGCCTTCCTTCCCCGGGATGAGGTTGTTAGGGCTGTGTTCCCTTCCGTCATCTAGGAGGCAGCGAGACAGTATGGCTCAGTGAGATATGCGGCTGAGCAAGGTGGTTTATGAAGTTGTACGTCACCCGTAATGTAGAAATCTTCTGGGGGGACTATCACATCAGTATAGGGAAACTGTTACTGTCGAGCATCTGTTCGTGGAGATTGTCACCTTGGGTGTAGACAGAGTTGGTGGGTTCATGTACATCCGTGCTGGTAACTTATGTACATGATTAGGAGGATTGTGATGCGGTTCGGCTATTGGGGATTATTGGCCACTTGTTGGACACTTGTAGGTCACCCCATGAGTATTAATCTATGTTGACAGCTAGAGTACTATAGTACTTGATGGTAATCATATTGCTTTGAGGAATCTTTGAGACTGATGTTGTTTAGATGTCGTGACGGTTAAGTTGATGTTTCATCTAGGTTTAGATGGTACAATTGAGTCACAGGAGGGAATCTGTGTAAGTTTTGGTTGCCACGCTCTCAGGCAGGTGGTTATCCTATTGTGTGCTAGCTGTGTTGGTAGTAGTTGTGTTTTAGTCTTTAGAATTTTTGCTCACATCCATAGATAATATATTCTCTTATCTTATTGTGATCGGATAGATCCCCTGACCCGTATTATATGTGACATGTGTGTAGTGAGGACTATGGTTCCTTGTGTGTGACTGAGGATGTGATTCCTTGGGGTGCTCGTGACGCCCAGTGTAGTTCCCCCAGCCTAGTCAGCTTAGAAAAATTGTACTTGTATCCATAATGGTCCTTTAAGGTAATCCTTATTTAACAGTTGTCAGCCCACTTTAGTCATAGGGGCTAGCCCTTTGGGTTGACATCGTTAAATCATTCTGCATCATAACGCATCATCATCATCATCATCAAACATATCATTATATTTCTGCATATTTCCAATTCGTAGGTTCTTCTGATAGAAATTCTTAACCATTTCTGCATTATGTTTAATATAGAATCTTCTGCACTTGGGATAATCATAAGATTATCTCATTTCATCATATCATCATCATAACATATCATTGCATTGGGATAATTGTGGGATTATCCTAGTTCATCATATTCTTTTCCTCTTATTTGAATTCATCTTTTCCTAATTGATTTGCGGTATAGTTAGGTTCATCTTCCTTCTGCATACTCCTCTCTTCTCTGCATCTATTCCTTCCTCTTCTATATTAGGTTAATTAGTCCGGTTGGTTGCTGTGAGCTTTAGGCTAGTATTTGGTTGTGGGCAATCTCGTTCAGCTTGTAATAGCATCGGGGTTGTGTATGGTTGAGATTTGGGTAACCCTGTTGGATTATTGTGAGCCGAGGGTGTTTACCCTCGTGTGTGATTGTATTTCTGAGTAGGTTAGTCACTTGTGGCGCTGAGGGCCACGGTAGTGATTAAAGTGTAGTTAGTAGTCCTTGGGGCTGGAGTATAGTTATTGTCTTAGCACTCATTTGCTCGAGATGTGTATGTGTAATTATAGTATAGTTACATATAATCATTAGACTATTTATGTACCTATTAGATACTTATTAGGCATCCTGTATATATTTAGATATATATATTGTTTATCATTATATATTATTATATCCTATTATCATTATCCATCTCATTGGTTAGTATAATCGTTTAGCTATTCTTGGGAGTTAGTAAGCTCGTTGTTTGCTCACTCTCGCATCCCCCTTTCAGTGGCAGGTTGATTCAGGTTTTAGTTGCTGTTATGGTGATCTTTGGGGAGCTAGGCTGGAGGCTCATTCTCCAGTTATTACTATCGGGCTTGCTGCGTAGAGGTTTGTAGAATCTTACGTTAATATATTATTATCTTAGTCTTCCGCTATTTCTGTTTTTCCTTATTACTCTCTTGTGATACTATTGTGAATGACTGGGCCAGAATTTGTCTATGACTCGGTTGTTCGTGGGGCGAATCTTTGGATTCCCCAACCTGTACATCCTCAAATCTCAGTAATTGGTCTAGCTGCCGATTACTGGATTTTGGGGCGTGACAAATGGATTGGTCGTTCTAACGACTCTCAACCTTGTTCGAACGACTTTGACAAAATATCAAATAACTCTAGATCCTCCTGGATCAGTATACTTATAAATTAGAGAGGTGTTAAATTAGAGAGTGTTTACTTATAAATGATGTACACAGATATGAGCAAAAACACAAAAAAGCGAGGGGGTGATGAATATTTCCAAAAGGAAACCATGACATTGGGATAAATGAATAAACAAAAGTATGCCAAAAGTGGCAAGATTCTGCCTAAATTAGGTTTTTCAGTTTTGAGGAAGCTTCGAAAGGAGGAGCCTATTTACGGAGATCAAGTGGCTCTTTTGTGAGGTATTTTGTCCAAATTAGGTTGTTATTCTTAATTTTGAGTGTTTCTACTTCTTTTAATGATTTTTTTTGCAATACATATGTGGTTGAATGATTTAACCCTGCTTGAATAGTAGCTACTTTTTTGTTTCATTGTTACTTTAAGATTCTTTGATCACCTATGTCATTGTAATTAGATTTTATTGCTAACTTCATGACGAATTTGCCGCCGAACAATAACAACAATAAAAAAAATGGGATAAACAACAACGAAAATAACACTCTTCCTATTCCTCAAGTAAGTAAAGCTTTATACTCTTACATTTATAATTTATACATGAGCTTGCTATTGCCACCTGGATATTAACTACTGTAAACATTTTTGAGATTATATTTTCATATTAACTACTATATAAGCATTTCTTAGTTAACTTTAGCATTGTGCACTTTTGAGTTATGATTTTGTTAATTTTATGTTTAGATAGATATTTTAAGTTAATTTTATAAATAAAAAATATTGTTCCAACTGTTAATTAGGAATCACCATGTTTGTTTGGGGTTGCTTTGAGGTATAATCAAGGTACTTGAATATCCACTGTAAGAGTACCATGTATCTGTGTTATTAATTTTGGTGAAATTTTGAGAACTGAGTATATAAATTAGAATCTTTAGCTTTGATGGAAGTGGAAGTTAAAGGAGAGGGGGAACAGGTGACTTCTGGCATAAGAGAACTGGGTCTTATCTCTCTATGGTTGGACACTCTAACTCATACAAGGAAGGGTCATTTATATAGAGAAGCTTAGTGTTACCCTTTGTTTTGCAGCCTTAAAAAATGTCAGCATCTTAATATCAAACTCTCAACGTTAGCATCTTAATATCAAGATTAGCATCTTATGTTACATCCTATAATAATGTTTGGTATATTTTACAGGTAATGCAGGGGAGTTGCTTGATTCTTCAGATAAAGCTCAAACTCTCAACGTTAAAACAAAAAGGCTCTTTGTTACCGGTACAATATTTGCTACTTTCCTTTCCAATATATTTTTACCATCTTTCTACCCCACAAATATATTCCATAAATATTACAACAATAAGTTGTTGGAATTGATTAAAAACAAAACAGAGGATTAAAATACTTAAATGAACATATCTCATTCATAATATGCATCCCCCAATTCTCAAAATGAACACCTTTTCCTTTTCTCAATAACAATCAAGTTAATGCATTTGTGTAGGAGTATCCTTTTATACATCAGAGAAAACCTTACGTGCAGCATTCGAAGGCTTTGGTGAGCTCGTAGAAGGTATTTATACTTTTCTCAGCCCTTTCAAGCTATGTGCCTAAATTCATCCTGAATATAATCTGATTATACATTATTTTCTTTCACAGTTAAGATTATAATGGACAAAATATCTAAAAGCCACTTACGCTCTTAACTTTGATAAATTTATCTACATAATCTTATAAAAATCCATTAAGCATTTAGAGGACCTTTCCCAACAATGACAAAAGATGCATTTTTTTAAAACTTACCAACTTATGTGATGATATATTTCCTATTTCTCGACAAAAAAACATGATAGTGATTTTCTATTGTCATGTTCCTAGGATAATATACTCCCTGATTCCAATCATTCCATCAAACAGTTGCCTTTTGTGTCATTTTCATAAAGCAAATGCAACCCAACTGTCTATAGTTCCTGAATTTTACTTACGTATTACACTGTCATGCAGTTACTTGAAGAGCTTAAGAAGCAAAGCTAAGCAAAAATCCACCTTCATGATATAAGTTAAAACTGTCTCACCATCGTGTCCTCTTTGGTTTAATCTGTTGGATGAACTGTAGCAAATATTTCTCCAATATGAACAATAAGTAACTTTTATACTTCATGATTGTTCAGCTAAGAACTGCTCTTGGAACTCTTGCGACTGAGGGATTTATTGTTTTTCATGGCGACACCATCAAGAGGGTATGATTAAATCTTGGGAGTAGTGGATTGCTATGATGTGAGAGGATTAGTTATTTCCTTGAATGGAGAATGTGGAATACATGCAGGTCCAAGGGTTATGCATTTCTGGAGTACGCTATAGAGGAAGCCGCAGGCGCAGCTCTGAAAGAGATGAATGACAAGGTAATATAAGAAAAGAAACTCCTCAATCCAACCTTTTCTTTCACTTTGTTTTACTTTTCAAATTCTTCAACCATTCTCATGCTTTTGTGTTTGCAGATCATTAATGGGTGGATGATAGTAGTTGATGTTGCCAAAACAAACCCACCTAATTACAACAAGGATAGCTTGAAGAAACCAACTGTCTGAAGTTGGAGATATGTATGTTCTATGGATGTTCTGTTACCTGTGAAGATCTAAAACGGGTGCAAGAGCTAAATGGAATGAGGAGTGTGAAGATAACCTGGTCCGAGTGAGTGTATTCAACACCGACTCTTCAATCAGGTTTGTTTACACACACACACAAAGTTCTGTTGATTAAATTTAATAGACTTCTCTGTTTGGTATTTATTTGTTGCATTTTGATTGAAAGTGTCTATCAAACTTTTGATATACATTTACCGTAAAATTCAATATTGAGCAATTTTGGTATGTAAAATTCAATATTGAGCAATTTTGATTAAAAGTGTCTAGCAAACATTAGTTTTCTTCATTAATTATTGTACACTTTGTTTATTTTCCATACTCTATAATTCATTTGACTAATGTGCATTCTCAAATGGTGTTTGGGGTTTTAATTTATGTTATCAAAAAGTGGTGATGTTGGTGATCAATCATAGAACACAATAATTTATTTCTTCAAATTGTAGTGCCGATGGCATGTGTTTGATAATATGGATAGCGTCGAAGGCGCATCGGCGTATTCGGCCTGTGGCATAGTTCTTCGGCCTTTTGCATCTTGATTTTGTGACGTCATTGGGGTACTTGATTTAATCTCTCTATAGATCCTTTTCGCTTGCATTGAGACGTATCAACACGTGGGATAAGGGGAGTGCCGAAGGCACGTTGATGAGTTATGTAGCCCGAAGGCGCGTCGACGTTGTTCATCGTGGCGAGCCACGGGTAGTACTAGTATATATATATATATATATATACCCCATTCTTTAGAATAATTAAAGATATGTTAAGAAGGTTTATCCATATGGATGTGATCTCCTTATTATTTAGATTATACTATAAATTATTAGGATATTCTAGCATCAAATTTTAGATAAAGTCGACAACTAAAAACATAAACAATACAATATAATTTAAATATCTTTTTAATGGTGATAGAAATGTCGAAATGACTTGATTTTTGTAAGGATGCTTTATATGATAAGGAGATCACACCCATACGACTAAAACTTCTTAAAACATCTTTATGTGTTTCAAAAAATGAGGGATCGGTTGACTCCCCTCCTTGGACTCCCCAAAATACTCCCAGTTAGAGCCATTGGATGGAGATAATCTATGGTAATGATGGGTTGTGACGTGGCGATAAAATAAATAGTTATTATCCTCTTTTTTTCATTTTCTCACTCCCTATTACTCATCTCTCCTTTATTCTCTTTGTTCTCTTCTCCTTCTACACAGAGAAAAACTTTTATTTCTCTACCCTACTCCGTACCAAATCACAAAACTTTGGTTTTAATTTTAAAATCATTCTTAGTCTCTCAAGATCTACACCAAACCTATGACAAGAATCTGTTGATTATCTTAAATTTATTTAGGTTGATGTCTTGAAACTTGTAGGTTTAGCCACATTCTTCAAAAAACTCTGATCTCCAACAAGAAAGAATCTAATATAGATTTCAAATTACGTATGAAACTCTCAGTAGGCATCTTCTCGATCTCTACTTAATGGGGTTTAAGATGATTACACAATTAAATTTCTTGAAAATGTATTTCTAGCCTCAAATTGATTACCATAACAAGGGGATACAAGTTACACGTATTTCTATAATTGGTTTTAATACTTTGGAAATCTCGTTAATTTTTACATATTATTTTATGTGGAAATCTAATGGAGTTCTTGGAGTGAAAGAGGGGGGGGGGGGGGGGGGGAGAAAATGAAGAAAATAATATAGGTGAGATGAATTAAGGGGTGCGAGAAAATGAAAAAACGTGAAATTTATTTAATTTTGTCTACTATGTCACTAACAGTTTTCACCATAGATATTCTTCACCTAAGGGTTCTAGAGGGGAGTAATTTGGGGAGTCCATGATCGGGAGTTAATTGATCCCTTCAAAACATCTTCTAATGGATTATAATGTTGGCGTGTTTGGAGGTGTGTTTTTAATGATGCGCTTCTCCAAATAACTTATCTCCTTCCAAAAAAATAAAATCGAGTGTTGCACTTCTCTATCTGGTCCTAAGTTTTTAATGTTGGAGTACCATATGTACAATCCACTCTTCATCTCCTTCTTTGGTATAACCGCGTTCACGATCTCTAATGGAGGATTGAAGTTGTTCACACTCTCTCTTCCACTACGTCTCTAATGGTGGATGAATCTATTTGTATTTCTCCGATTTGTGTTTGAAGTAAGCCAATTTTTACCGTGTACTACATATTTTGTTATCAAATACCACATTGGCCATTAAATGACTAAAAGAAGAAGAAGATATTGGTTTACTACAAATTTTGGGTTTTTTTGTGGATTTTTATATCTTGATAGTGGTAATTTTGGAAAATAATTGATGATTACTTTGTTGTTCTTTACCTATTAAATTTGTTGATTTTTAAAGATTCTAACATTGGTGCAGATTCTTTTCAATGCAATTTGATGGGAAAATTCTAGGGATATGTCGTGGTATAATGATAAACCCATTTTATGAACTCTTTGGAGAGATAAAACTTAAGTAAAGAGACCAACAATGCCATCAGTTTCTTTGAACACATATTAAAAAGATTAAGCACTTGAAGATTGATTTTTTTCCCCGAAAAACAAAAATGTGTTAAACAATAGGTGAAGGCAATATGTGTATTTAAAGAAAAACTCAATAAAATAAACTTGCAGTCGGTCACACTGGTACCCGATATACTACTAAGAGCATCCACAACAGTTAAAAGGGTGGATTGGATGAATTCCAATCCACCTCAATTCACCCCACAACAGTTTTTAATCCACCCCAAGGTGAATTCACCCCACGCACTTCTGAACCGCGCGTATAAATGGACGTCTCAAATGAATCCACGTCTTTAAATCTCAGCCATCCAAAACCCAGCGCAGTTCTAAACCGCGCGTAACTACCAGCCAATAGAAAAATGACACGTATTTTAAAAAAAACATATAGTCGCGCGACATCATCCTGTAAGCTAAAAGGCTTATACTTGTAGTTTTTTTTTCTAGTGTTACTTGTATTGGTTTTTCTAAGTGTTAAAGGCATAACACTTGTATTTGAGGTTTTACCCAAGGCATACCCAACCTTACTCCACAAGTTTCCCATCCCAACCCATTTTCTCCGTTAATCACTTAAAAATGTCAGGTTCTTCTAGTTCGTGATCGAGGAAAAATGCTTCCAAAACTACACGCAACTCCATTAGACAAGTTGTTGAAAAGCCACCCTTGATGCAAGACGTTCACGTCGTTGTTAGAACCGGACCCCAAAGAATGTGTGCCATATCAAAGATCTTGGGATGCAACTGCCTCTAAAATCACCGTCGGGATTTTCTTATACCCGGTATATTGTCATGCCCACCCTGTAGGACAATTCTTCCATTTCCAATGCATACAATCTAAACTACCTAACATCCCCAGGAAGCCTCGCGATCCATTCACTTCTAACAAGTGTAATGTATCATCTTCATTGGAAGATATAAGGTATTGAGCTTTGAATTGTGTTATAATAGTTTTACAAAATTCTTTCAAGCACAAAATAGCCGTAGACTCCTCAATTCGAAGGTATTCTTCTTGGGCGTCTGCGCTCGTACCGTAACATAACATGGGAAGTGCGCACGTTATCTTTTGGTGCGAGGATAAACCCATAGTCTTAGCGGCATTTTCTCTTTGAATAAAATAGGGGTTTGAAGAAAGTATTTGATGATAAATACGTTGATACACACCTTCGCTCATACGGAATCGACGACGAAATGAGATGCCTTTAAATCTTGGGTTGTCACCGAAATAATCCCGGTTAAGGCTATCCTCCCCCAATTTATGCTTACGGCTTTTCCGCTTATCAATCCATCCCCTTTTACTACTTTTCCGCCTCCGTGATGATGTCGCATCTTGCTCTTTTTCTTATGTTTCTCCCATCTCAATCATAATCTTGCCATACTCGTGCAATAACTCAACTTGATATCGGAATAGCTCTTCATCACTAGACGATGATGAAGACGATAACTCCCAAGATGGGAGTGATGTGTCAGGCTTGAGCAGGTCAGCAATGATTTCGTCAGACATGATTCGACATAATTGATAAGAAATGAAGAAGGTTGAGTTTTGAGATATAAGATGAATGAGTTGATTGTAGAAGAGAGTATGAGATGAATGAGGGTTATAAATAGAGAAAATTAGCCGTTTATAGCCATTGAGCATCTTGTTGAAGAAGTTTGATCAGGGAAAAACTCAGGTGAAATAATGAGAAATTAAAGATATTTTTTATGCAGGCTTATGCCGCGCACTTCTGAACTGCGCGGGGTGAATTCACCCTCAATCCACCCTTGGATGCATTTTGCTCTTGCCACGTCACGTATTCACCTAACTGCTGGGAGACGAATTGGGTGGAAAAGAGGGTGGATTTGGAATTCACCTTGCCACGTCAGGGTGCACCTAGCTGCTGTGGGTGCTCTAACAAGTATGTTTTTTGATGAATTTAAAGTTTATATGTTATATAATAACGGTAATACATTAAAATGATATATCTTTTTTTGTTATACTACTAGCAAATATGTTTTTTGTTTGTTTGATGAATTTAAAGTTTATATGATTTTTTTTGTTATTATAATGTTATAGGATAGCATTAATACATTCAAATTGCTGGACTATTGATTTTTTTTTCTCCTAAAAAAAAAAGGGAGAAAGGGCATGCTTTTTGGTATGGAAATGGTGGAAGGCATGTCATGGCTTGGCATGCCGAAAAAAATGCATGCCAGATACTCTCTAAAATCTAAAAAAAAAAAAAAACTCTCATCAGACTTCAATAACTCATCATCCCCTCTGATAATCTCTGATTCTTCCCTAATAAAACCCTAATAAACCCCGAATCTTTCAACATTTGTCCTTCAATCTCAATTTCCAAATCATGATTCTCTATTCTCGAATTCGACAATCAAGTCTCAATTCCTTAGTATTATTTCATACATACAAAAGATGTTTTTCTCAGATTCCTTATGTTGTTAAATCCATAAATTACATTGTTGGGGTTTCAAAATTTAGGGTTTTGGAGAAACCCAATTGGTTTAATCGCGAGATAAGAAGAAGTGAGCTTTATGGGTTTGTGAGGTTTTTCGCAGCGCCTATTCAGGTATACTTTATTGTTTCACCCATTTTTTATTATGAAGTTTTATGTATTGATTTCATCTGTTGGGTTGGAGTTTTGATTAGTTTTAGGTTTCAGGCTAAGCAGAAGGCAGAAGTGAAAGATAAAGACTCGAATGCGACTCGGATTAATGAGAAAATCGCCGTGGACAGGGTTAGACTAGTAGGAGAAAAAGGTATTTTTTATGTTTTGTTTCAATGTCTGGTTGTAGTTATCATTTGGGTTTAAGTAAATTTGGATACTTTGGAAAATTTGACTTGATAATAGGTTGTATCGAAAAGAGTAATATGTTTTCACGCATAATGACCAAATTTAGGTGCAATTCTACTTAGTTTCGGGAATAAAAAGTCAATATTTTGCTTCTGTAGAATTGACAACATACGGTCTTTGGTACCCTTTGCCATCAGACAAGTAGATACGCTATTGACCTGGTAGCCAGGCGAAGGGACCGCTGGTAGAATCAGAGTGGCCTCCTTTACGTGCCATTAGGTCTTTCTGGCTGTTGCATTGTAAGGTGTGGCGGAGGTGTGGGACAATTACTTGTCACTATTGATATTGGGTGGAAAAGGCCTAGTTTAGTAGGTGTATTTGATGTGACACGGGTCACATGGTCGTCTCTTACCTCGCTCGGGTTTGAGCCTATTATAGTCTGATCACTGCTGGAGTTGTTTTACAATTTTGTTTCTTTATTGTTGGGTTAGTAGGATTGAGAGAGATCTTTCAAGAGAGATTCTAGGGAGATAATTAGGGCTTTGGACAATAAATGCAGGGAGGTGGTGTAATGGTTTTTGGTTGTTGAAGTTGAACTCAAGCTTTGAGATTAAATTTATGTTGATTTTAGTTTGTTTTTGTCGTTAGTTTTTTTATTAATTGGTGTAGAATTGGAACGGTTCCGCTTCCGCGCCGTATTCTCATCATATTTGGCATTAGAGCAATTTTCAGATCCCAGGATGATGTTGGTCCGATTTGCAATGGCTCGAAAGAAGACCAATGCCGCGATGATCAAAGCCACGAAGGAAAACCTCGCCAAGTTATCTAGTATGTTCGATAGATTAATTCAAGCGTTGGGTTCGAGAGGATTCTTATCCCCTATCCAGCAGGCTCTATTTGGGCCAATGTCGGCGAACTTACCGCCGATTCTCAACAATTTCGATGATAACCTTGCCAAAAACAGCACATCGGTCACCAACAACACCGTCACCAATAACAGAGCTCCAATAACGGAGCTGTTATTGCAGGTTGCGAACAAGGAGAAAAGCTAGACTCGTGCTCGAGAGGAATACCGATTCGGAGAGGACGAAGATGGTGACCACCGTGGTACAAATGAGAGACAGTCGTGGGGAGAGAGACGAATCAAGAGAGAAGATCTCTGGAAACCTTCTCCGGGGTCCAATGGTTATCCCCAACTAGAGCTATGAACATTTCAATCAAAACGTCAGTAATCGTTTGTCCTGATTTAGCGATGGTACGAGATGCAGGTCGTAGAGACGAAGCGGTTGCAAGGAGAGAGACAGTCGAAGGGATTTGTGGTGGTGGAACCACCGATTTTCTTTCGGGTAGTCAAGGAACAACTTCAATTGGAGTTTTAGTCGGAATCGAGGCCAAATTTTTCAAAAGAGCCAATGAATATTTTTGTTTTCGCGAAACCAAAACTCGGGGAGAAGAGCCAAAAGTCGGGTAGAGAGAAGAAATAAAGGCACGTGGGTTGCACGTGTTGCTCCAACCCACTCCAAACCTGGTCCATGCAAACCAAAACCAAGCCAAGATCCTGTCTAGATCTAGGCCCGGACCGAAGCCCAACATTAAACCACAATCGTACAATATTCTAAGCGAGTATCGCAATATCTATTGTAGATCAGATCCAGGAGGGACCACGAGGGCTAGTGTGGTCCATGCAGCACAGGAGTTGCTCACCTTATCAAACGAAATCGAGCACGTGGTTACTCTTTGGTCAAACCCATGCGTATGTGTCTCACAAGGAAATGATGACGCCATTGTCACATGTTTTGGCAGAAGGTGATATGGAAGAGTCAAAAGCTAAGTCCCACCACCATCTTGCCACGTCGGCAATAGTTTGTGCTAAAGGTATTAAATCTTCTAGGCATGCCACATACAACATTTTTTGCATGGCATGCATCGGCATGCCTTAGGCACACTGATGGACATGCCATTAATTATTTAACTACAACAAAGGGAGTATTCCTGCAGAACGCGAGCCAAGAAAGGGCCCGAGACAAGTCCGAACAACCACCAGTTATTGATCCGTTTTGGGAGGGGTTTTTTCGCGAGTATCAAAAAGCGGATTACAATACTTTCTTCACTTTCAGAAGTTGATCGACCTAGGGTCGTAATCCCGTTCTCAGGTACAATCTTTAGGTACGGAAAATTTCGCGGAAGTCTTCAAGATGAGTTCCGCCTCGTTAATTTTGTGGATGAAATTTTCTAAGAGGGAGGGATTTGATGTGACACGGGTCACGTGGTCGTCTCTTACCCCGCTCGGATTTAAGCCTATTATAGTTTGATCAGGAGTTGTTTTACAATTTTGTTTCGTTGGGTTATTAGTAGGATTGGGAGAGATCTTTCAGGAGAGATTCTAGGGAGATAATTAGGGCTTTGGAGAATAAATGCAGGGAGGTGGTGTAATGGTTTTTAATGTTGAAGTTGAACTCAAGATTTGAGATTAAATTTATGTTGATTTTAGTTTGTTTTTGTTGTTAGTTTTGATATTAATTGGCGTAGAATTGAAGCGGTTCCACTTCCGCACCGTATTCTCGTCAATATTTTTATGTCATTGGCTCAAGTTTTGAAAGCGCAAAACTCAATATTTATGGAAAAGTGTGCCAGAGATTTTTTTATTTTTTTTTAAAGATAAGCTGGGTTTAGGCAGGCCACATGACCAGCTATATATTAACAAAAGATAAAAAGTTACATTCTACTGAATTCTTTGCCTTTAGCATCATCCTCTGCTTTATATCTTAAGTCAAGAGGCATATTGCTGGGCTCTATTACAAGGTCCTCCTTATTACATCTGCAAAAGTAAAGAGAAAGTGTGCACATTGATTACTCTTTCTGTAGTGGTGATCAATCTGGAACTCCTTAAACTGGCCAATCATCTGGACAGTGGTATTGGAAAGGTAATAGCACTCCCAGACTTACAGACTTAAATATCCCAACTAGGTTGGCACCCCTAAGCTGTTGATCATGTGCTTAACAAAGGAAGCCCAAACTGAAAATAGTAAGTGCTACTACTGTACAAAAGTGGAAGGATAAAAAAGAAAGACAAAGATAGTATTTTGTTCTGAAACCTAAAATATTAAGTGAAGGGATCCTCTATCCTATGGAGATAGTCAGGCCTGCCATCTGTCCATTCCTCAAAAGGATATTCTGAATGTGTTGCTCTCTTTGCCATAGTGTCTGCTGAAAAGTTACTCTCCCTCCAGATCGCTGTATATCGGATGCTCTGAATCTTTGGTTTTAGGATGCTCCACTGTGTTTGTAATGACCAAGGCAGTTTGTTGTTCTTGAAAGCATTAATGGCTGCTGTTGAATCTGAGACCACCCAAATCTTTCTCCACCCTTTTCTGACTGAATTGGATATGCCATGTATGATAGAGAGTACTTCTGCTAAGTTGCTAAGTAGTTGGTGTTGATGCCTACTGCTTTGCTGAAAGTGCCTAGTACTTCACCCTTGCTATCTCTGTTGATGCTGCCAATACCTGAAACCCCTGGGTTTCCTAAAGCTGAACCATCACAACCTATGTAACATGGACACTCTGTATTTGGAAAAAAAATCTGTGTCCAAACGTGTCGGACACTCGGACACACTGACACTCGCTTCGACACACCAATGGGTACTCCTTGCTCAAATTACCAACCTTTTGACATATAGCTTAACTTTTCTAGTTCTTTAGACATGTTGCTCAATAGTAGTAAGTTCTATCGTTGTTTCTAGCATCATAAATGTAATGATTCATATTGACTATGTAGTTAATGTAACATACAGTATAAAAAATGTGGAAAAAACTAAGTATAAGGCTGTGTCCGCATTTTGACCTATTTTATAGTCGGCGTGTCCGATACCTCGTACCCATGTCGGACACCGACACGTGTACCCGTGTCAATGTTACATAGATCACAACATATTTTAACCTCCCCATGCTCAGGTAATACCCAATAACAACTCTGAATTCTAGGCCCTCTTCTGACTTTGCATTGTACCTGCAGATCCTTGATTATTTTGAGATCATTGACAGTGTTGTACATTATGTTCCTGGACTGGTTTGCTGAATCTGCAACTGTCTGAAGGATGCTTCTTTTCATTGCCTCAAATGCTGTTTGTCTGCCTTCATATCTGAATTTATTTCTCACTGTCCAGATGCTGTTGGTGATTGAGAAAACCATTGATATCCACAAGTCCTTGATATGTGGGCTGCTCATTTTGTTTCTCTCCAGAATTAACTTCCAGCTGTCATTTTCTGAGATCATAGGAAAAGAAAAAAGGTTAGTAGCCCACTGCCAAAGCAAATTAGCTGTTTAACAGTGCCAAAATATGTGATGTGCCGTTTCACTGTTTTCATTACACATAGAGCACACTGCAGTAAGGTGTGCCTCTTTGCTGTTGATCACACTGTCTAATGGGAGTATATTGTTCAGCATTCTCCATGCAAATCCACTGAGCTTGGGTTGTAGACAAGAGTTCCAAGTGTATTTCCACCACCATGCTGTTGTTACTCTTTTCCTTGTAGTCTCATAGGCAGATTTGACACTAAAGTCTTCATGAAGGTCTTCTTTCCATATCTTTTTTTCTTCAACATTTGGGTTACAATGTATTAAGTCTGTATTAATCCCCAAAGCCAGCAACATGAGTAAAATGTCATTGGAAAATCTCCAACCTGTTTCACTAATAAAACTGCAGTCTAACTTTTCATCTTTTCCAAGTGTTTAGCCAGATCACTATACTCTCTAAGGGGTACTTCAGTTGCCCAGTTATCTCTCCAGAAATATATGCTTTCACCATTACCTATCAGCCACCCAATGTGATTTTGTGATATTGCAGCAGCAGATTTGATCCCTGACCATTTGTAGATTTCTTGTAATACTTAATTGTGTCTCCATGCTTGTTTTTGAATTTGGCATTTAGGAATTTTGCCCAGTCTTCTTTACCCTCAGTGAAAATCCAATTTAGCTTACACAACATAGCATTGCTCACTTCCTTGAGAATTTTAACACCCCTCGACCTCCTTCTTGAATAGGCTTGCAGACCTTGTCCCATTTTAGGGTGATGCTTTTTCTTCTTGTTGGGTCTCCAGTCCATATGAAGTTTCTAAGAATAGCATCTCCCTCTTTAATAAGAGTTTGTGGCCATTTATAGACTGCCATATTGTAAATTGGTGTCCTATTGAGAACTGATTTGACTAAGACCACTCTGCCTTGAAAAGAAATGAGTTTTCCTGCCCACCCATTTACTTTTTTTCTTATTTTTCCACCAGGGGTCTTATTGCATTCTTTGTTACTCTGCCTTGGATCAAAGGAATTCTAAGATAAGTTTCAGGTAGGACTCCTTCTGTGAAGCCAAACACCTCTGTGATAACTCTTTTTTTTAGTAACAGCTATGCTTCCCATGAATATTTTGCTTTTCTCAATGTTAATCACCTGCCTTGAAGCCTCCTGGTAGGTGAGCAATATATTCTTCAGATTTTTGAGACAGCTTATGGATCCATTCACAAATAAAAGAACATCATTTGCAAAAAGTAAGTGAGTAGGCCCTGTTATTTGCTTAACTGTATCCATAAGTTAAATCTTTTTCTGTTCCCTTTGTTTCTTCAAGTTTATGCTAAGGATGTCTTCTGTAAAAGCAAAAAGTAAGGGTGATAGAGGATCACTTTGTTTCAGCCCTCGGCTAGCTTCAAAATAACCTGATGGTCCACCATTCACTGAAATTAAAATCATGCCACTGTTAATAACTGTTTTGATCCATCTTCAGAATTGATTATCCACTCCAAATGCTGCAAGTGCATCAAATAGAAAACTCCAGCTTAGTGTGTCATAGGCCTGAGAGATGTCTAGTTTGATTCCAACATTACCTCCCCTTCTGTAGGTTGTCATTTCATTTATCAGTTCTGATGCCATGCAGAGATTGTTCCGTATACTTCTATTCTTGATGAATGCACTTTGCTCTTTAGAAATCACTCTAGCTGCTACTGGTGATAGCCTTGTAACCAGTATCTTGGTGATAATTTTGAAGACAAAAATTACTTGAGCATATGGGTCTATAGTGGTTGATAATGGAAGGTTTCTTTATTTTAGGTATGAGAACTATTAGGTTAGAATTGAAACTAACAGGTAACATACCTTCAATAAAGAAAGACCTAATACCTTCAACTATATCACCTCACCTGAGATTATTCCCCAAAATCTTTTGTAAAAACTACCAGGTCCTGGAGCACTATCCCCACTAAGAGAAAATACAGCTTCTTGTATTTCTTCTGCTCTTGGTGTGCTGGTGAGCTTTGCATTTTCTTCATCTCGTTGGCATATGTGAAAACAGTTCCTGGTTTGTAGTAAGCATGGAGAATTTAGCTTTATAATACTTTGCTATGTAATTTTTGAGTTCATCTGAGCTTGTATGACTGTCCCATCCTTTTTTTATTTATTTCTGTGATCAATGCTTTAGAATTTCTGGTGTTAGTTACGGAGTGAAAGAAGCTTGTATTTCTGTCACCTGATTTCAACCATCTCACTCTTGACCTTTGTCTCCAAACCCTTTCTTCAGTGTCTTCCATCACATCTAGTTTTTTCTGCTTTTGTAGTACTTCTGCATTGAGATTGTCATTAGCTGGATCATCTTCTATTTCAATCTGTAACTGAAGTATATCCCTTTCTATTTTGTTCATCCATTCTTTCCTTATATCCTACACCTGTTTCTTCCAGCTTTTGATTTCTGCTTTTAGTCTCCTCAATTTGAGCATAATTATGAATAAAGGGGTTGCTCTCAAAGATCTACTCCAACTGTTTTTAACCACTTTGATAAATTCAGGATGTGTGCTCCATGCTTCCATATATCTAAAAGGAATGTTGTTAGGTTTAGTAATGATGTGACACTCTCCAAATAGTAAAGAGTGATCTGAGTGAACCCTTGCATATGTTTTGACTCTCCACCCTCTAAACTTTTGCATCCAGTTCTCATTGTGTAGGCTTCTATCTAAGACACTGAGAATTTTGTTGTGCCCTTGTTGGTTGTGCACCAAGTATTATGTAGGCCATGTGTATTGCTTTCAGTAAGTTCAGCTCCATCAATGAAATTGTTAAACTCAGTTATTGCTCTTAGTAAAGGTGCTCTCCCTCCTTTCCTTTCTGAGATCCTTAAGACAGTAGTATAATCCCCAATACATAACCATGGCAAATTGTTAGACTGAGAAAAAGAGATGAGCTGGTTCTAAAGGTCTATTCTGTCCATTCTTAGGCATTCTGCATGTATAAAAGATACACAACAGTCTTGAAGCTCTACTGTTATGTGTTGCCTGGTTCTGAAGAGTACTGTTGGTTCTTGGATAATCTCTTGCCACATTACCTAAATATTCCCTTTGTTGCCATTCTCCTCATTAGCAATAATCTTTGAACAGTATCCAGTGATCCTGAAGTTTGTAGCCCCATGATTACTGGTTTTAACCTCATAAGATTTTTCTTCAAATATCCGAGGGTTTTCTTATTGCCTAACCCTCTAGAGTTCTAGAACAGAACCTTCATTGAGTATTTTTTGCACTCTGCTATCACATGACCCACATTTTTTGCAATGGTTGCAGTATTTTGGAACTCTGTGTAGTATAACATCCTGCTTGATGATCTTTCCTTCTTCCTCCAAAAGTACTTGATCTGGAACTGGCTTAGATAGGTCAATGTCCACCAGCACACGAGCATGATAGCCATAGTCTTGATTTTGTTTTGATTGATCTAATTGAATAGGAGTACCCAATGTCTTGCCTAGTGACATAATGATTTTCCTACTCCATTATTCAATAGGGAGCCCTGGGGGCTTACACCATATAAGAGCATTGGAGTTGCTACTTCGATCAACAGAGAACATGGGATTCTAGGGCATAAGCCTCATTGGCATCCTTTCTATAATCTAAGGAACCTTGCTCCAAATGTAAATCTTGTCTTTTTCATTATCAAGTTTAATAATAAAGAAACCCTTGCCTATTCGAATTAGCTTATATTGGCCTTTAATCTTCCAGTTTTTTTCTATCATAATCTTGTACAACAAAAAATTTGATTCTAGACAAATCTAATCTTCCAATTAAACTGAATTGGTAGTTTGAAATACCTTTTATTTATTTATTTATTATTATTTTATTTTTTTTATATTCGGTTTTGCATAGGGATCCGCGTAACCCTGAGTTTCCAACCCCATGAGGTTTCGAACCCGCAACCTCTCTCTAGGTGGAGAGGTACTACCACCACTGGGCCAAGAGCCCAATGGTAGTTTGAAATACCTTGTGTGACCTCAGCTTGGGGAATGGATATCACTGGTGTCTCCTCGCATACTCGATTTCAGTAATGGGGATGAATCTGCTACTACTTGTGTATGTCCTCAAACTTTATCAGCAAAACTCATTGGAGTTGTCTCCTTGGTTGAAGTTTTATCAGGGATTTACTCGGGGGTAGTTCACTCTCCATAACCTGATCATTCTTCTTGTTTAATACTGTCATTGAACCTTCTGTCTCTATGTTAACTAAGCTTGAACTCAATTCTATCGATTTCATCAAATTGGGGCTTTCTGATGCTTTCTCCATGAATCCCCATGGACATACCACTCTTAATTCTTGATCAAACATCACTATTGTATAGATTACACCATGAAATCATCGAGAATCCATGAAAATCAATGATTTTGAATAGTTCGGCGGTGCCGAATTTTTCTCTCTATGTGCAGAGGTAATTCCCAACCCCCAAGTGCTGATCTATGCATGGAGTAAGATGTTTGGATTATGTAGAGCTTGAGGTTTGAGCAGTTTTTGGCAAGATCAAGAGTTTATTGCATGAGGTTTAGGTACGGCTACTTGCTGTTTTACTTTATGGTAAATCTCCATATAACATGTCCCCGGCAAGTTTTTTTGTTCTTTGCTTCCTTTGTTTCATTTTGCATCACCTCTTGCCTTCTCGACTAGGAATATGTTTGTTTTCTCCGTTTTTTCCTTTTCCGCATCTTATGTAACTGCAACGTTTTTATTAAGTGAAAAGTACCCTAAACTCTTAGCTCATCAAGTCCATATCTAGCGTATGTAAACGTTTGGGTTTCTGTTTTCAGCGTGAGATAGCATTACAGAATGCGAAGTAGACTTATTTCATGTTGGGTGGAAAGGGTCCTTTTAATGAGACTCAGATTATCAGTATCGTACTCTAATTCTGTAGGGAAATTGGGGGGGGGGATGGGATTTCAGGAAGTTTTCCCTTTTCCCTCTTTTGGATAAAAAGATGTGGATATTTAAGCTGCCGTTGAAAGTAGTGGCCTTTTTTGTTTAGACAGTTTCTCAAAGAAACCCTCACCACTGTTAATATGTGTAAGCTAAAGTATAGGACAGCACCTCTTTACTTCTTGTATGGAAAGGATGGGGTCCATTGACTGTCTTGTCCTTTAATCGTCTAAACAGCATATCTGCATATTTTTTTAGCTGAATATGGCTTTACTTGATCACATGCAAACAACTTTTAGAAGCTCTTGTTGAGTTGAAGCTTCAGAAACCTCGCAACTCACTGCAAGGTTATTTGATTGTTCCTTCCTTTTGTGATAAATTGGGCAATTGTTCTTGCGCGGTATACGTGAAAGTTTGAATGAAAGAAATATCGTGAAGATGAGATTTCATATGGATACAATCAATGATTTGTTGGTGGTGCAAAACAAATAGGAAACATGATGACGGTTGTGGACATACGGGGATTTTCTGTTCGAGCCCCTCGTGAGGTTGATGAAAACTATCTTGGGAGACCAATAACGTGTCGAGTTTTAATGTGGACATAGCAGTAGTTGATTCCTTGTTCTGCTTGATTGTCTTGGCTCTATGTTATATGAAGATAGTTGCTTATTTCTTGTTTTTGTTGTTTGTTTCCTTATTTTCATGTTACATTAATAAAATAGAATAAGTTGTCGCAAATTTAATTTTTTGAGTCAAACTATGTGTCATATAGGGCGGCATTGAGATTCCATATACTTTGAAAGTGTTTTTATAGTTAGCCTCCTTTTATGATATCTTTTTTATGGTAAATGTTATTATTGTTCCAACTCAAAGTATCATATGCCTGGCAGATGTCAATCTTGAGAACCACATTACCTCATTTGTTCTCCATTTTCATTTGTAATCTCAGAGACTATATTGATGTTGACCAGAATACCATTCTTTCTATGAAAACACTCTGCTCATTGGATATAATTTTAGCAACAATGGGAGATAACCAAGCAGCCAATATTCTTCCTCAAAGGCTTCTGGTGTGAGGCATTTTACTAGTCAAAGCTACTCAAAAGTCAAACCCTCCCCCCCCCCCCCCCCCCCCCTTTCTTCCTCAAAGAGTTTGCCCCTCAATTTTCTTACCTTTATAAAGAACAATTTGGTTTTCACTGTCTTTCTTTTCCTTTTTTGATTCATCTCCCACAGAGCCTCACTCTCATCTTCCTCCTCTATTTATTTTACACACTCTGATCCTCCTTTCACATTGTTCTCCTCCATGAGATCTTCCCAGATATATTTTTCTTCATTCAAAGCCCACCCCTCTCTCATAAAGGTTTCCTTTATCCCCTTAAATTTTCTTCCTGCTCTCCTTCAAAATCAACACCGTCATTCTCACCTGAAGCAGCCTCTTGAGCTCTTGAATGTTCTGCACTCTCCCTTCTTTTTCCTCTCATAGTACTCAAAAACCTCTAGTTCAGTAATATCTACCCCTTCCTCTTCGGCGTTCTCTTCGCAAAAAGTATGTTGTGGCTCCTTCCCAATTTCCTCAGAGCCCACCTTTTCTTTACCCTCTTTCTCCTTCTGGTCCCTGGCTTGTACCTTCTTTTGTTTGTCCCTGTTGTGATAAGAATGGCCAATAATCCTGCAATCGTTAAAAACAATTGGCATGGTTTCCGATTATTTTTTCTGACATATCTTTAGACCGTCAGCTTCAACATTTATTTTTGTAGTTATTGGCCTTGCGAAGTCAATATCCATCAATACACTGGCATAAAAGCCCAATTATTGATCAATAGTAGCTATATCAACATTAATAGGCACTCCTAGAGTTCTTCCCAGCATGAATAATGTCCTCTTCCCAACTCTGGGAACTTTACCCAGACTAAGGCATGGGAGTTCGTTTATCTGGATCAAAAGTTGAAATCCATTTTGCGAGTCTCAGAGGTTGCTTGTCGATTACATAGGGACCCCAAACTCTTCTCATATCATTCTCTTTGTAGAACCGGATGATGAAATACCCTCTCCCGATTGGTATTAGTTCACATCATCCTTGGGGTTTTGATAGCTCCAGAGCCCTCCTAATATCCACCATTTTTGTTTTTACAAACCCATAGGAGTTACGACCCATCAAGCTGTACTTGCTTGCATTTCTTCCCTTCTTGAAAACATCAAAGGGAATTTTCGTAGTTGGCATTTCACCTTTCACCCCAGGAACAGGAGGAGACTCAAGAGCCACCAATGGTTTTGCCTTCAACAACTTCACCAGGCAAAGCTTTTAGTTTCGTCCTAGACTGATTTCATAGTGGTAAGGTAGATTTCGTGGTGGTGCCTAGGAATTCTGGGTACTGGGGCTAGGTACTGGGGCCCATTCACATCGGTGTAGTAAGCCTAGTACCTATGGCACTTCCAGGGGAACCTCCTAGTCCTCTATAGACCTAGGTGACGTCGTGCCAAACCATGTCAAAGTCCTCTTCCAACGCGCTTTTTCGTGACGAGTCATACCGCATCGAAGTCCACTTCCAATGCACGCGTTTTGCATTTGCAGTAGATTTAGCTGACTCCGTATTACCCTCTTCATTTATCCCAGCAACTTTCTTTTCTTCCCTTCTCCCAACAAGATCTAAGGGACCCATTCCCTCGTCTATGATATTGTCACGATTCACGTTCTTGCCCACCTCCCCTTCTACCGTCTCTTTTGTACCAGGTTTTTTGAGATTAAGAGCTTTTTGGTTCACCATAGACTCTATGTGACACAGACCAACTTAAACACAAGCTTGGTACGTGCGGCACTCAAGGCACGCGCCTCAAGTAAGCCTAATTATTCGTCTCTTTCAATCGTTTTTTTTAACACAATATCACATAAGATCAAGGCAACACAAACACTGTACAAAGGGTCATTGAAAACTTCATTTCATTCATTTATCAACAACAATTACAAAGCTTTTATTCCTTCTCGGATGTATCGGAGTCAAGTCCTCTACATGTTTAGCTACTAAGGAAATAGATAACAACTAAAAGGAAACATCAAAGTTGGAGACGTAGCGTACTCCCCCTTTTGGCTAACCTAAACTTTATAGAAATAAACGAAACTTTATACATGGCTTTATTACATCCTAAAGTTACTATTTACAAAATATGGGCTCAATCCGCTGAGGCGTCACACTATGAACCACAAAGCCATCTTCCCAGCAACGATTCTTGATCTCAAAGGTTCCGAACAAAACCCTTAGCAATAGAAGATCGAGGATTTGCAAAACTAGAACTTAGATTAACGTTTAAACCTCCTCCGAACAGGCCCCAGCAAGTAAAGAAGGTTTTAAGCGAGAGAAATCAAGGGTTTTCAAAACCCTAGCGACCGCAAATATCGCCTAAATCGCCACTTTTTTTAACCTTCTGTGTTAGTTTCTTAGATGGTTAAATTTTTTATCTTTGCATTTTATGTAGTCTGTCTTCACATTTATGCTGTGATTTTTTTTTTGGGTCTTATAAGTTCATTAGAGTTTCCTATATTTCAAAAAAGAAAATGTAATGGAGTTAATGTATATTATTTGCAGGGCATGAGGTCGTCTCAATGCGTGAAGCACTTGATCGTGCTGAGAAACTCAAACTTGATTTAGTTGAGGTATATTTGCCTCGCCATAACATTGTTTTTACCTTTTAGGTCACATAGATACTTAAGAAACGAAAAGAAAAATCAGAGAAGCACCAGTTGAAAGAGTCCACAAATTCAAGGGGATTTTTATTATTAAAAATAAGTTAGCCGTTCTTTATTTAATTGATATTTGTTCTCTCTCGTTTCATTTGTACAGAACATGTTGTTGGTTTTATTATTGCTTCTCATATTCTTTAATTATGTATAAAAAATTGTGCTATTTTGGGCAATATATTCACCAGAGGAAATTCTTTCTATCATTGAAATTACCTATAATGATGTATTGTCTAAATGTATAAACACCATACTGAAAAAAGAGTTAAATGCCCTCTAGGGACCCTAAAACACACACATCTATGCTGTTCTATTGAAAATCGTATACAAGCTACCCAACATGGGGTTATTATGTGTATACCAATGACAGTACGATCATCACACACAAGAGGATCCTATTTTCCACGTTCGTGGAAATATGCTAAATTCGTTTATCATTTGTTCTTTATATATTTCTTAAGTTGTTCTCTGGATATGTTTATTTTGTTCCCATTTTTATTATGCATATTCCTTTAGATTCTTGAAGATGTAGATTACAATGTCTGTATGTTCCTGTAGGAGCTAATCGCTTTACTTTACAATTTTTCTGTGTTGCCATTTGGTGAATTCCATATTTCTTTTTACAGGTTCAACGAACTGCAAATCCACCTGTATGTAAAATCATGGACTTCAATAGAGAAAAATATAAACAGCAGACAAAGGAGAAAGAACGTTCTAAAAGTAAGGTAAGGTTAGCATCACTTTTGTATTTGAAAGTAACATAACTCTAAAGGAGTGATGAAAAAATATTACTGAGGATAACGTAATCATGGGGTAATAGTAACATATATTTATCTAATGGTGCAAGTAGACTCTCATTTCTTAAACATGTGCTAGAAGGATGTGCTATCTATTCTAATGTAAATCGAGTATTTAAAGGCAAGTCGTATTGTACATTGATTTTATAACTAATATTTTGGGATTCCATCCTTAAATTTTGTTAATACATTTGTGTATTTGGTGCAGGGAGAGTTAACTTTGCGCCAAGGGGATGTCAAAAATATTCGTTTCACACCAAAAACGGTAAGCTCTTGTATCTTGTTATTACTCTTGAAGATTATTGATTTGGGAATAAAGTGCAAGCAGGTGAGTTGTCCATGTTCTTGCACACATGGAAAACATGGATGAGTTTCCTTCTCAGTACTGTACATGCGTATGGACCCGTGTGCTACATTTTTTGGAATTCTATGATACGTATTCTTCTTTCACATATTATTTTTGTAATCCATGTTAAATTGTTAATGCAAATAAATGATTACTAAACTCACAATAAAGAAAGTTGGCAATCGATAATCGTAGCCAAATACACTCTTATATAAACATAAGTGTTTATTTAGTATACGTGTATGTTGCATTCTATTTGGTGTAGAGAATGACTTCTTTAAAGATGATTGGGTGAAACCAGAGTCTCTCTAAACATCCTCCCATTATTTCAATTAACTTCCTTTAGGTCTACACTTTGACTAGTGCTTAGCATGGGAGTTTCCCTACATTTTCACGAATTCATTGTTTTCTACTTTTATCTTTCCCTGATCGTTCTACCGGCTTCTGTATCGAAGCTTTTGCTGTTATTGATATGTATCAAACAATGAGGGAATAATTAAGAACAGAAAAAGAAATACTATAAGTGGAACAAGAACCGTCGCCAACCAAACCAAAAACCAACAGTCATGTAATAGGCAAAACCCAAAGTATTTTACTTGCTAAAGTTCTATCAGTCACTAGTGTTTTCTAGGTCTTCATTTTGTTCCGTTATTACACTCAACTTGCATATTCTTTCTTTCGGAGGATGTATCAATCTACGCTTCACCTCAATCTTGTTGCCCTTACTGTATCACCCATCGGAGTTGCTCCTTGATTTTCATGAATACTTAGTTTTGAACTTCATACTTTCCTATTATTTCACACTGATATGGAAACAATTTTCTCTATTAAACAGGAGATGTATTTTAGTGGGTTTCCTCTTTGACGGGGATGCTCAATTCCCACGAAGTTATTAAGTAGACTAGGACTAGGTTTCTTTAGTTTTCCTTTCAATAGAGCTATACTCCTCTGTACTTAGAAGATTACTATGAGAGATTAAATAAAATTTGTTTCTTGGGTGGGTCGTATTATTATTATTGTTGTCTTTATTTCATTTCCTTGCTGAATTATTCCTAGCATAAATAATGATTATATGAAAGAAGAGGACAACAGATAAGAAAATAAACTACCAAGAGAGAAAAATACAAGGACCATAGCCCAATCAGGCAGGCCAAAAGAGTAACAGGCCCCAAATAGGCACGCTTTAGTATTTTGTTTGCTAAAAGTTCAGTTAAGAATCACAACTTTGGGTCTGTTCAAACTGAGTCCTGTGTTCCTTTTCTGTTATGATTCCTGCGAGCTGTTACTTTAGGTAAATTACCGTTGAGATGTACTTTCTGATTTCTTTTGATCCATTAATCTTAATTGAATGGACTTTAGTAACCTAGAACGAGTTAAATGCCATGTTTTACGATTTACTCAGACCGACCAAAGGAAGGTACTTTTGTTAGATATGGTTGGTAATGTACTTTGTTCTGTGGTAGTCCATCGGTCCGTCCGAACGTTATATTCTGTTGGGTTTCACATTGAACAAAATTGTGAAACACGAGAGATATTTTCTGGCTGAGATGCACCTAAGGCATTCATTGCATCTAATACATTCTCCCTCTCTTGTTTTTATTTCTTTTTCGGCTGTTCTCTCTCTTTCACTCACTCTCTCAATGATCATCTCTCTCGAAACTCTTTGCGATCCTATCTATCTTGAGACAATTTTTCATCTCTTGATCTCTACATCCTTATCTCTTATCTCTACACGAATCTGCACCAGTCATTCATACAAACTCCATAACCTAATTTTATCTTCAAATGGAGCTGAAAACAGGAACTAAAGACTAAATCCAGCGCCAAAATGTTGAATCGTTGTAGAGAAGTGATAGATTGTGTTTATTTCCTCGCATTTCCATTGACATGTGGTAAGGCATATTTCTATTGTATGTGTACTGTTATCTTAAGGTTTCCACTCTGATTACGCAATTTGTTAGTGTTAAATCATTTTAGGGAAGTGGTTACCATTAGATTAGGCTTTGAGTCTCTAATTGAAAAAGATATTTTTGAATAGTGTTTTATCTTTGTTTGATTTATTAGAGAATGTTGATTCTAATTATTCTGGTAACTCGCCACTTTAATGTACACTGCTCGATCAGCCAGTGCATTTGATTTTTTCCAAAATTAAAACAGTCGGTTCCCATTGCGTTGTGGTAAACAAGTTAGAATTAAGATCAATCTTGTATTAAGCCATGTATCTTGCTTGCTTGCTAAGGCTTCATTTATGTTAGAGTTTGGATCTCTTCAAAGTTCAAACTGATCTATGTGGCCTTTTCCTTTTTATCTCTTATTGTAAGATTTCGAAATTATCATTTACTATAAATAATTAGTGAATTATACCTAATTATTTATGTTTCCAGGACCAAAAGGACCTTGAAATGAAGGCAAATACAGTCAAAAGATTGATGGAAAAGGGTTACAGAGTAAAGGTACTGATTCTTTCTGACCATAATAAATACATCGAGTAAAAACTCTAATTTATTCTTGGCATCTTTTTTAATTTCATTAAGTATGTTTTGACTTGTGGTTAATAACTAGATAATAATGTATTCTACAATTTCGATTCAAGTGACATGACGTTATCTCATGCTATTTACACTCTAGACCTTACTTTCTAACTCATATGCTCCTCCATTATATCTTTCATTAATGCCATCTCACATATTTTTCTTTCCCTAAATTGCATGTACTTGCCAACTTACTTTCGTTAGTGTCATTGATGCCATCACATCTTCTGCCACTATTTAAAATACATAATAAAAATATTTGGAATATCAATCTCAGATTGGTAAAGGTGAATATTTCAAGCAACTGCTTCTAATATTCTATGCTGAGGTTGATAACTTTTACCTTCCCTTAATAAAATGAAACAAAGAATCCTGGATTTTGTATACATATTTAAAAAGGACAATGAAATCAATACTCAATTAAACACCTTGGCAACTATTGCTTTTGTGTTTTAATTTTTTGTAACTAATTTATTTTACGAAAGAATCAATTCTCCAAACCAAGGGACCTTAGATGAAAATTTAAATTCCAGCTTCGATAATATTTTTATTGATAAATCAAAAAGGTTTCTTTCGTCGAAGTACACTCTCACTGTAGAAGGGAAGTTGTTCTTAATAGAAGTGTATAAGAATGGTAAATCAGTGCAATTAGTGCTGTACACGGTCCGGTTCGCGCCGGTTCAGGTCTAAAACCAAAACCGAATCAGAAAAGATTGCTTGGATTTTATCAAAACCGAACCGACGAATCTAAGAACCGCTTCAAAACTGAACCAAAAAGGCTTGCTCGGTTCTGCTTCAGTTCCTCAGTTTTCTGTTTTAACAATGATGTGATACCCCTCCTGGCTAGACCAGATTGAGTGCCCCGATCCTCAGAGTTGCCCATCAGACCGCAGGTCGGACCCCACTGAATTGACAGCGAGCGTTCACCCGCTCACCAATCTATGTAAACCAACACTAGTAATTTATTGAAACCCTGAAAGCAGTTATATATAACAGCATGTGATATTTACATAGATAGTTCTGATAGGGCTAATACAGGATAAGAGAAAACAGTACTAATTAGTTTACCCTAACCACATATACTACAAGGCTAAAACACAAGAGAAGTTCTAACATCATTATCAGCTGACATGAGACTCCGCATCAACAGGCAGAATCCACTCCACTGGATCCTCCTCAGAAGACTCACACTGCTCTATCATTGGCCGAGCATGCCTACTACGGCGAGCTCACTGGGTCTTGACCCATCCCCACCCTCGCAGCACTCAATAAGCTCGAAGTACTCAAACCTGTTGGCTCATCATCGAGATCAGGAAAAATTTCAACTAGATTGGGTGAGCAAACCCCCAATCCTAGCAAGATATAGCAGGTATGAAGAAATAGTATATGGCAGTTCCAAATTTGTATTGCAGATAACATGAATAAACAAACTAATATTTACTAAAAGCGAACATACTGTAATAAAACTAGACCATGCACTAACCGGGTGATTAACTGTACAATCCAGAGAGGGAGCAACTTGTACCTCGAAAGTGCCCTCAATATCGTTCGCGATTATTGATTAAAAATCGCCAGAAGGGGAAAGTCCATTTCACAACCAGGGTTACACCGTAGCACACTTCTCACGAATCACCCGTTGCATAGGTGCAATTGATTTAGCCTGCTTTACCCCTGGAATAGTCATGAGTTAAGACTGAAAAAATATCACCCTTGTTAGTCCTAATGCATGAGGTGGGTGTCAGGTTTAGTTATCCGTGCCACAACGGCTACCCTCGGATAGTTATTCCCTATGGATGGACTCATACCATCACCACCCGGGGCGCTGACCGAGTCTTTTCTACTCAGGGCACTCAATTTTCTTCACCCCGAAGCAAGTAGTTTGAGTGAGTCATTTGGGTTCTGGATGTTACCGTGACTCTTGTGTTGCAATTCCGCTAGCCCTTAACTAGAAACTCAGAGTTTAAGCGGTCCATGTTCTGTGGTTTGCTCAACATCGTGTGACGTGCATCTCATACCATTTTGTATGTCCACTTATAGGGTTTGGGAAAAACACAAGTTTTTCACGCGTTAACTGCTAGCATTTAATTAGGCGTTCGGTCTTATCTACTTACTCGTACGACTAAAGTAAACATTGCTTATCTCGTACATGACCGACATAAATCGGCACAACGTTGTCCATTCTCCTTCCCGGTTAATTACTCCTTGCAGTTAAATGACAACCAAGCCCTAGTTAAGTTAGATCAGTGGATTGACACATATGATTCAGCTTTCTGAAGTAAGACGTGCCTCAAAATCAGGGGTGGACCTATCATTTTAGAGTAGGGGGGGTTGTAGTAAAGAAAATGTTTTGGGGTATATTGGGGGTTTGGGTGTTCAAGAGTATTACATCTTTACAACTATAAAGAGATCATAATCATACCAGTAACAGAGAGCACTCCTTTCTAGTGATGTTGAATGTTGATACTTGATAGTTGATACAATGAGGTTGAAGGAAACAACGAACAAATCAAATGAACCTTATGATAGTCAATAGAAACAGAGAGAGAGATGCTTGGAGAGAACGCAAAGATAAATACTTGGAGCGATGCTTGGAGTTGAAGACAGAGAGTTAGAGATGGATGCTCATAGATTGTTTGGTTAATTGGTTTTCACTTCCCACACTTTTTGGATCGGGCTCTTAAATTGTTTGGTTCCCACACTTTCTGGATTGGGCTGTGGGCTGGGCTTTAGGTGGATATGTATAGGGTTTTTTATTTTATTTTTTAAATTGCTATATACAAGGGCTTTTTTGGCAAAAATCAAGGCGGGGGGGGGAGGGCAACTGCCCCCCCTTCTAAGCCTATAAATCCGCCCCTGCTCAAAATGCTCTAAAAACAATCTCAGATTACGTGCTCCAAAGCACAACCCTTAGAGCTCCCAAAGCTCTCTCTCAAACCCTCATAAATATAAGACATTTAGGGGGAAAAGTCCTAATTAGAAAGCTTAATAAAAAGAAGAAAAGATGTGAGGGAAAATCAGCCAAAAATGCCCCCAAAAGCGTAGCACCACCCGACAACACCCCTCCAAACCTCACCTCTCACTCCCAGCCCTCTCTCAAGACACAAACCCAAGAGCCCTCTTAAAGTATATCTTCTCCTCTAAGACCTTCGCTCCGTGGTCCGATCAATATTCTAAGCAATTCAAGAGGCCCCCAAAGGCCCTATGTTAACATAGGTTGGCTAAGTTCCCAAATTTTCACGTTTCTAACTAAATGCACCTCACAAGCGAGTCCTAGAAAAGTAGAAAAAGGCAGCATGCTCGATTAAGCATAAGTATTCTATAACAAGAAACATCCCTAGGTGCGATCTTGTTTAGATGTGAGAGTGGTTTCAGGTAATGCATTTACTAATCTCTTACTCTATCCTCATCAATGGGGCGGTATCTGGTGAAATTTTCCAGGTGCACGAGGGAGTTATAAGCAGGGGATTTTCACCATCCTTTTTTTTTATTGTGGCACAACTAAATCTTTGAGTTGGATAATATTTCACACACCGGTTTTAATCAGAGCCTTGTGAAAAATATTTCTTTGCACCATGGAAGTGCACGCAAACAAATATTTATACGTTTATACACTATAATAAGGCAAATAAGAAATTGTCCAAACAAAATTCATCATCTTTGCTATTCTTCATTAGATGAATAATAAGAGGATGGAAAATATAAGAAGCTAGATTATAGGGTAACTCGCACCTAGGGCTGCAACCGGTATGGTAAAATACCAAACCGAACTGAAACCAAACCGAAAAAAATGGTTTTGGTTTCATATTTCTTGAAACCAAAAACTGAAAAAACCAAAACCGAACAATACTATTTTTGTATGGTTGGTTTTGGTATGATAGTCTCAAAAACCGAAAATACCAATCGAAAATGCCAAACCAAAATTACCAAAGTACATAAATACCAAAACATTGGAGATGTTAAACTTGGAAGTTAGAACTCATGACAAGATTTTATATATATTCATAAGATCTCCATTATTATATTAGCCCATATTAGAGATCACTTTTATTATATGAAATCTCGTTATGATATATTATTTTCTAGCAAATTATTGTAACTTAGAAAGCTAGAAGCACTTCAAAAACTTCTCTTCCTAAAAAAATGTTATAGTATAATTAAACTAGTTTACCGTATAACGGTTGGACCGACAAAGTAAATTTCTTATTGTCTTTTTGGTTTTATATTTGTGTTTCTGGTAGATTTTTTCCGATTGTAAGTACTAGTAGATTGGATCATCTTGATTCAAACAACATCGTAGAATTTGACCACTTGAAAGTCTCATCGTCGAATAAAATATATATATATATATATATATATATATATATTTTATATTTACAAGTTAGAAGAATGATCATTTTTCAGGTAGCATGCACAGATGTATGGAGTTTAGAAAGAGAAGGGATAGAAACAAAACTACTTCCCATGAGAGAAGAAAAGATAGGAGAAAAGAGAAAAAAAATGGAGAAAAACGTTGGAGTGGAGAGATGTTTTCATCTAACCTAAAATACCCATTGTTTTCTCAACTTATTACTTGTGTGTACAACTAGCACAAACTAAAAATAAAGAAAAAGCTAAAGGGTATTTTAGAGATCCCCAAAAGCTTCAGACGGACTACCGTCTAACCTCTTTGTAACCACCAAGAGCATTTTTGTGTAGTTATGTGTAGAGTGACCTCCCTACCGGTCGATCAGATTATACCAAAATCACCAAAATTTGAGAATATCGAACATATATAAAATGCATATATCAATACTCAAACCAAAAAATATACCAAAAATTATCGAAACCAAAATATACCGAAAAATCGATGGTTTGGTTTTGGTTTCTGTACTTGGTAAATCGAACGGTTTGGTTTTGGTATTGGTATTTGCGAAATACCAAACCATACCGACCGATACCCACCCCTACTCGCGCCCATTGATCCACGCAACCCCTTGCTATTTAGCTCCTCAGTAACTTTAGTTACTAGATCCTACAACGTGGTTGGAAAATGGTTTCCCCTCTCTAACTCTTATGAGGAAAATTTGGCATGAAAGAAAGGATATACATGTTTCAATCCCAATTACATTTTTTTTTATAGCAAAGTATTATGTGCTTGCGACTTTTGGTAGAAAAGAGAGGAAACACATTGTTGGGCCATAATATTTTCAAATTGATCAATTAATTTAAAATACTTTTTTATCATATATGATTTTATCTACTACCTACTCTACAGGCGCATTCTGCGTGCTGATAGGCTAGTTATATATGCGTTCCCTATATGTTTCCATGTTAAAAAAATTCCATTTATGATATGTTTTCTGATTATGCTACAGTGTATGGCAATGGGAAACGAAGATCAAGATTTGGGAGCATTGCTGTCTCATCTATTCACTTTGGTACTACCACTCCCTTTTATTTCTTCTATCCTGCTTATTAATAATGTAAAATGGAGAGGAGCATAAAGTTGTTGTATTTCCATCTCATTCAATACTATAAAGAGCCAGTTCACATTGCGATGTCATTGAAATGTATTTGTATCGGTGGATTCAGTGCTAAAGTCCATAGATAAAGTTTCCTTTTGGAGCATTGGCTTTCAGGAGTTTCACTGTGTTTTCTTGTTTCCTCACCTCCTTGTAACTCTTTGTATTTCTCATTAATAAAGTTCATCTCTTTCAGCAGAAAAAAAAGCTGCTGACGCCCATTCACAATTTTGCATGTGCAGATTGAAGATGTTTCTGTTATAGAAAGCGGGCCCAAAGAGGAGAAAAAACAGGCTTACATGATAGTCAGACATACTAAGTTTGGTCCTACAAAGAAAGGGGGTACAAAGAGTACTGTGGATATCGCTGAACCTAAGACTGCTAAAAATAGTTCCAAACCCATTCAAAGTCCCCTTAAAGTTAAAGCTCACAACATGGTAAATTCTGATTTGGAATCTGATGTTCAAACAGAAACTCAAACACCTCTCGCCCTCAATAGAGTTAAACCTACCTTGCTGGCTCGTGATGCAAGTAATGGTCTTGAAGAAGGGAAAATATTTCCTTCAAGCTCTACCGATGCAGGCTTACTACATCCAAAACAGCCTTCTACCAGCCAAGCTTCTTCACCTCAAAGGGAGAATAGGTATGGTAGGAAAAATGAACAACAGAGCAGAGTGCCTCCAACAAAATTACCAGAACGGATGCACAACGATACTATACCTTTAACCGATCAAAGGAGCAGGTTTCCGCCAACAAATTTAACGGACAGAACACCTAGACCATTTAGTGAACAAAGGAGCAGATTCCCACCAACAAATTTGCACGTGAGGACACCTAGACTGTTTAGTGAACAAAGAAGCAGGTTTCCACCAACAAATTTGACAGAGGGGACACCAAATAATGTTAAGCCATTGACCGACATCAAATATACACCAAGTGCAACAAACTCGAAGAATGTAGTACATAATCAAAGAAGGGAGCAACAAAAAATCGTGAACACCCAATCTTCAACGGAAACAAAGCGGATAGTAATGGATGGGGCTCAACAATCTCGTCCTGATATTTCCAACTTGCCACCACCAAGCTATGGTATCTTCAGTGTTATTCCTTCTGAAAATAAGGTTAAAGAAAGAAACTCCTTGGATCCCAAACAGAATCGCACATCAAGCAGTGTTATTCTAAATCCGGATAAGCAAAACCCAGGAGGGAGTAAACAAGGAGGATGGGGAGTGTTCAGCAGACCGCAATAGAAATTCTGACAGTGAAGTCAAAGCTCAAAATGATGATCATAATACACTAATGGGATAGCACTAATTGTCATGGAGACGATTTCCAATTCAGACTGCAGAAAAAATTCCTTGAAATCCTTGGAACCAAGGTTAATTTGTCTCATGCTCAAGAAGTATTATTTACCAAGAACTATAGTCCCTTCATCCTTTGTAACGTCTGCATAACTTGTTGATCTTGAATTCTCTCCTCTTCTATGATCGGGATACATATATAAAACCTCATGTAACTCACTTTTTTTCTTTCTTATTCTTGTTCACAGTTTTAACTTAAAATCACAAAGGAGAAATGGGTAATTATTAAAGCTAAACTCACAGAGAAGTAAAGTTGTGGTGAGGAACAATTATAAATAGTAACTTGCTTCAAGAACTTGTTGATAGAAAGATCAATCTTCTTGTATTTGATCTAGAGAGGTTTATATTGTTTTAAGCCTTTAGTGTTTGGTTGGGAATAGAGACTTGAGAGCGGTATAATTGGTAGGATCTTTTCTTTTTTGAAAAGCAAGATTTTGTGTTGAAGGGAAAGATTCCACGTGCCACGAAGTTCACTAAAAGAGCAGGAAACCAAGACCCTGCTCGGAGTTGGAAATCCAGACTCCAAAATGATGGCAGAAATGAAAAGATTGATTAGATTATAACCCCAAAATTTAACTTATATTTAATCTTGCCCCTCCAACAAAATATTAGTGTTGACCTCCATTTATTTGTCTCTCCTTTGGTTTAGTGGTTTGACCAAACTGGACTTGACTTGACCAATCTCTACTTGTTGTACTACCTAATTGTACCCTTTACTCCAAACCCACCCAAACTCAACAGTTTTCCACTCTCTTTCTCTCTCCTAACGAAACCGATTTTTGCATCGAGATTTATGTCCAAATCCAACGGTTGGGACCTTCCCAAAATGTTACCGTTGGCCACGTCAGCACCTTCACCTCTTTTAAATTCTTGAGTTATCCCTCTCTTCTCAACTGCAACTGCCATAAATTTTTTTTCTCTCTCTAAACTCTAAATTAATGGGTGGTGGTGAATCATCAAAGGTAACACTCAAAGCCTATGCATCAGAAATCCTTTTTACTTGTTTTAGATAACATTTTTTTGGGTTATTTTCTTATAGCCACTAGTTTACCACATAACGGTGGGACCGACCCCATAAATTTCTTATTGTCTTATTGGTTTTATATTTGTGTTTCTTGGAGATTGAATCATCTTGATTCGAACAACATTGTAAAATTTGACCGCTTGAAAGCCTCATCACCTAATAAAAGAGTTTTTTATATATATATTTACAAGTTGAAAGAATAATCATTTTTCAGGTAGTAGTATACAGATGTATGGAGTTTAGAGAGAGAGAAAAAAAAAAAGATAGAAACAAAAAAATTTCATTACCATTAAATAGATTTGTTCTTTTAAACATTAGAGACATATATACCTAAAAGCAAACCTGTATGGCAATTGTAATTCCAAAACACTAATCACTTTACCTGAAAGGCAACCTGCATGGAAAACAAGTATAAGTTATTAACTTCTTTCTGCCAAAAAAAAAAAAAACTGCAACATGTAATGTATTTAATGTGAACTACAAACCTGCATAACATGGCAAAATTGTACAAGACCTATTAACTATACACAAAAAAATAACAAACAAAGAATACCACAAATCAAAATACCATTAAATTCTTAAGGTTTTGAGCGGAAAAATTCCCAACATAAGTACTAAAATGCCAAACTACAAGACATTTAAGTTTACAACCCAAAATGCATAATCTAGTCTACAAGTGCATAATATTACACCAATATTTCATCATGTAGGGGAGTAATTTCAGAGAGGAGAGACCACGCTCTTCCACCGTAGGGTTTGAATTGGACTAGGGATGTTCAGAGATGTAATGGGTGACGATTCTCAGATTAACTAGACAAACATACGCGCGTAGAGTCTGAGAACTGGATGCTCTGCGACCTCTGATGAGGATTGGAAAGTATAATGATATATATGAGAAGAGTTACAGTTACTGAAATAAGAGAAAACTCGTAGTCGAAGGTTATTTTTGCTCTTGGGGGTGTTTTGGCTCAGGTTTCTCTAACCTCTCTTTGGTAGCTCTCATTCCCTATTTATAGGAGAAAAGAAAGGGTGAGTCACCATAGAGAGGTTAAGTTACATATATGCCCTTTTGGGCAGCTATTCTATACGGAGGTCGGTTCTGCCACTGTGGATGTCTGTCGGCTTGTTTGCTAAATTATCAGGTGAGCTGTCTGTCAGGTTTATCTGCCTTCAACCATACACTGATATGAGCGAAGTCATCTTGAACTCGTATTGGGTTCTGTCTGCTGCACAAATCTCCTAGGCTTTGAATCTCGCGGTGGGCTTCGAGTGATCAATTAATCTTGGAAAGCTTTGTACAGGCCCTGTGCCTAGATGGTTTTGAGTATATTAGGCTTCGAGTCTTCGGTAAGCTTTGATGCAAACATCGAGTATTCGGTATGCTTCGATGTAGCCTTCAAGTATTCGGTGAGTCTTGGAAGGCTGCGAGTAGGCTACTACACATCATACAATACCCCAACAAGTGAACATTACAAAATAAACATCACAAAAGGTTAAAACTTAAAGACTAAGGCTTCCATGTTCTTGCTAGAGCTTGGTATGACTTCTTGTAAGGGTTTGTGACTGAACTAGTTTGAGAAGATTGAGTTGAAGCAGCTCCAGATGGTCTTGGAGGTTGGAGTATTACCCTAGTTCTCCTAGTGCCTCTAGTTCCCTCAGTGCCTCTAGCTCTCCCAATGCCAGTAACTGTACTAGTTTCCATCCCAGTATTTGAAATAGTCCCCCTCCCTCTGTTTGAATTTCTCCCCCTCCTTCTGTTTGAAGTAGAACCCCTCCCTCCATTCCCTGTATTAGAATTAACCCCCTCTTCCTCCATTTAAAGTAGTCCCCATTCCTCTTCCTCTACCTCTAATAATTGGTGCTTGTGGAGGAGCACCGACACTTCTTCTATGATCTGCTCTGCTCCTACTAAGTTAACCCTACACCTCTTCTTTGTCACAGGTCTAGCTTCTCAACATTTTACACACCTCCTACTATTACCAAGTGCTCCTTTTGCTCCTTTGATTATCTTTTTCCTTGGCCTACTAGGTCCCCTCACTAGTGGTGGGGGTAAAACAAAATATGATGGCTGCAACCAAGTGAGTTTGTAAGACACTTTAGATGTATTAATTGAGTAAATAATACAGCTACCAATATACACATAAAACAAATAATATTGGTACCTGTCCCCATTCAGATGGATCATCAATGGCATGAACTGGATCCCTGTTTGTGGCCACATATGACTTGAATGTGTGATAGTCACTACAATATCCATATAATACAAGTGGAGAATATAAAACACATAAAGCAATTACCAAATATTAGTTGGCAAACTTATAGGGAAAGTGGAAAAGTGTGAAAGTGTACTTACTGAACCCAAGGATGTCTCATAGATATGAGAACACTAACAACATGTGCACATGGAAGACCAGTGAGTTACCACTCCCTATACTGGCATTCATGGTTCTCAATATTAACTTTCCACCTCTGACCACTTACAGATATTGCAATAAAGCACTTATTGTGTCTGAGCCCACAAGGTACAAGACCTATAACAATAGAGAAATTTTAAAACTCACATATTAAACACTTGCAACAACTAAAAAGGAAAATGAAAAAAATAAAGAAAGGGAAGAAATGTCCCATTTTGGTCCCAATATCTAGCTTTGATCCTTCGGTCATACATTAATTTTATCAACATCAAGTTCAACTTTGTAGAAACTAATACAAAGAATAAGAGATTCGAGAAGGACCAACTTTATTATTATTCGATTATTACAATGGAAGAAGACCTTTTCCTTATATAGTTACAATTACTTGGGCGCTTAGTAAGAATATCCTATATTTAGAGAATTCTATATTTAGTATATATCCTATATTAGGTATATTCTATATTCAACATATATTATATATTTAACACTCCCCCTCAAGATGGAGCATAAATATTAATCATGCCCAGCTTGTCAATCATGTCGTTAAATATTCGTCCACAAACTCCTTTCGTAAGAATATCTGCAAGTTGATCTTCCGACTTCACGAATAGAAAAGATATACACCCTTTGTCAATATTTTCTCTGATAAAGAACAGATCCACTTCAACATATTTCATACGGTCATGTTGAATTGGATTGTGTGCAATCATAATCGTTGCTTTATTATCACAGTATAGATCCATTGCTTTCATGAGTTTAAATCCAAGATCCTTCAATATATTCTGTATCTATAGTAGTTTACATACTCCATGAGCCATACCCCGAAACTCAGATTCTACACTTGATCTAGCAACAACCTTTTGCTTCTTAGCTCTAAATGTTACCAATTTCCCACATACAAATGTAAAATAGCCTGAGGTTGACCTCTTGTTCGTCATATCTCCTGCCCAATCTGTATCGCTGTATCCCATTACTTCCATATCACCACCTTTCCAGAATAAGAGACCTTTTCCTGGAGATTTCTTTAAGTACCTTAGTATTCGAAAGACCGCCTTCATATGTTCTTCACTTGGATTATGCATGAATTGACTTACGACGCTAATGAATATACAATATCCGGTCGAGTATGGGAGAGATAAATTAGTCTTCCCACTAAGCATTGGTACCTTCCTTTGTCACATGGAACTTGGTCAGAAAACATTCCCAAGTGATGATTCGTTTCAATCGGTGTATCTACCGGTTTGCAATCAAGCATCCCAGTTTTTGTAAGATGGTCTAATATATACTTTCGTTGAGACATGAAAATACCTTGACTTGATCTTGCAACTTCAATGCCTAAGAAGTATTTTAACTGTCCCAAATCCTTTATCTCAAATTCCTGTGATAAATAGTTCTTCAGTACCTCCATTTCTACTGAGTCATTTCCAGTAACAACCATATTATCAACATAAACAATAAAAGCGGTAAGCTTTCCTGACTTCCGTTTTATAAATAAGGTATGATTAGAATTACTTTGTCTATATCCAAATACCTTTATGCTCTTTGAAAACCGTCCAAATCAAGCTCGTGGCGACTGTTTTAACCCGTACAATGCCTTCTTTAATTTACATACTTTTTCTCCTTCAAAATTTGTGACTCCAGGTGGTAACTCCATGTATACTTCTTCTTCTAAGTCTCCATTGAGAAATACATTCTTCACGTCAAACTGTTGTAATGGCTAACCTTAATTGGCTGCAAGAAAAATGAGTACACGAATAATGTTTATCTTTGCCACTGGGGCGAATGTTTCCTCGTAATCCACACCATACGTCTGAGTATACCCTTTGGCAACTAGTCTAGCTTTATACCTACCAATACTTTCATCTGAATTCATCTTTACAGTAAAGATCCAACGACACCCAACAATACGATATCCGTGGGGTTTATCAACAAATTCCAAGTGGAATTCTTTTGTAAATACTACCTTTAGTTTTCATACCTGACTGGGCAACATTCACTGAAGGAGGACTTTTAGCAGCATCCTTCTTCGCAGCTATGTTCTTCTTTGGTCGCTTTGTAAAATCCTACCATTCCGGATACCCAATGACTTCATAACATTTATGTCTTGTGTGCCCCTTCTCTCCACAGTGGACACTCAAGATCAAGGCGGAGAGTTCGAGTCTCTCTATGAGAATTCCAGGAACCTTGAGGCTATCCTTTTTTTATAGTTAAGTGCCATAACTGAAGACTCAGTTAAAGGTGCTTGAGTTCCCATCATCTGTTTGTGAACTGACACCCTTCGTACTGTCTGATAAGACTATTCCAAAGTAAGTGATGGGTCTTTTTGAAGAATTTTATCACGCACTTGATCATACATACTATCCAATCCAGAGAGGAACATGTGAACCCTAAGACGTCCTACATATTTTTGTAGGAGGGTGATAGACTCAACACTTCCTCCTTTCACCGTGTTGCGCTGGTCAATCTCTTAAAAAATTGGTGCTAATTCATCATAATAAGTCGCAAGAGATCGACCAGTTTGTTTTGTTGAGAAACACTTCCTATATAACTCAAAGATTTGAGTTTCATCAGATGTGTCGGTATACATAGCTTCAAGAGAGTCCCAAACTTCCTTCGCAGTTTCCAAACAAACATACCTGTTTATTAGTGTTGTGGATATTGAATCACACAGCCATCCCTTTACCTTATCGTTCTCCGAGCACCAATTTTCATACCCTTCACTCCTTTCTGCAGGCTTCATTTTAGTACCACTGATGTACCCTCACATCTTTCAACCATTAATACGCATCTTCATGACCTTCGACCAAAGGGTGTAATTGTTCACATTCAAGGTATTGCTAGTTGGGAAGGGTGCATCGGTGTGGTTATGAACAATGTGAGGATTAGGGTTTGAGTTTGATGATACCATTGTTGTATCATCATTGGAACCCATTGGTCGAACTGCTACAGTAACTTCAAACTACTACAGTAACTTCGAACACTACTGCTACAGTGACCTCAAACTATTATAGCTACAGTAATTTCAAACTTTGGATTAGAATTAAGCTTCGTGACAGCAATTCGCAGTAGAATTCAATTCAATTCGAAAGAACCAGGTTCAATTATCGAACGTGCTCTGATACCATGTAGAAACTAATACAAAGAATAAGAGATTCGAGAAGGACTAACTTTATTATTATTTGATTATTACAATGGAAGAAGACCTTCTCCTTATATAGTTATAATTACTTGGGCGCTAAGTAAGAATATCATATATTTAGAGAATTCTATATTTAGTATATATCCTATATTAGGTATATTATATATTCAACAAGCTTCTCTATGGCTTTGTTATAGGTTTGTCTCTTACTTTGTTGATCCAATGATTGAAAGACTTTGAGAAATTATTAATAATGTGCTCACACTTTGTAGTTAAGTCAAAGTGTGACCTGCACCACCTCTCATATGGCTCTCTATGTACCCAATCATATGCTGCAGGATTGTCTTTATTCAATTGATCTAGAAACTTATTTTTTTCATTTTGTTTAAATAACTTAGCAGCCTCCCAAACTAACTTCTCTAGATAGGTACCCTTGTGATACTTCTTCATATTTTTATACATGTGCCTAAAACAATATTTGTGGTTTGCATATGAAAATACTTGACCAACAACATCTATAAGTCTATTTTACCTATCTGAGATGAAGGTAAACTTGGCCTTGTACAATTATACATATGGTTTCATCATTTCTAAGAATTTATACCAAGTCTCATGACATTCAGACCTACAGAAAAATACTGTAACTGGGAATAAACCATTGTTCCCATCCAAGGAAATCATTGAGAGACAAACATCTCCATATTTCCCTTTTAAAAAGTACCCAACTAGTCCCAATACTGGTCTGCAACCATTTTTGAAACCTTCAATTGAAGCCCTGTATGATATACAGGTTCCTATCCATTCATTTATATCCAAGTCAATGCTACAAGTTGCAATGTTGCTAGTGTAATCACCAAATTCTGTAGGCTCAAAATGGCTTGGAATTCGCTATCACACCAATAAACCTGCGATAATATTCTAATGAAAAGCAAAAAATAACACAGGTGGTTTTAGCGTGTAAAACCTCTGAATAGGTAAAAAAGACCACGACCTCGAATAAAAGATTTTTGTAAAAATATCTTTATTGCTTGTGGCGGATATCTTATTACAAGTGATCTCTTGATTTAGAAATACTTGAACCTTGTAACTAGGAAGTTTGAATGTTTTTGAGAATTTAGAATATGTAATTTTCTTAGTGATTTCTCGTGTAATTTTTTGGTCCTTGTCTCTTTTGGAACTTCTTCCTTATATAGAACTTCTCCGCAGTTCTTCGTCGTGCTGGAACACGTTCTTTGAATAATGTGGTTAGTGGTGGTTGACTGAGTAACTGATGAGTTCGTGAGAGACAGGTATCTTTAACTTGTTTAGGTTTTTCAGCTTGAGTTCGACCCACTTTCTTCACCAGTTCGTGGAGTAGGTTGAAATGTTGACTGAAGAAGTCATGTGGAAAATATGTGAGTCAGAGATGTCAATAGTTTGAGCTAGAAGTAGCTCGATTAGGGCCATATCGAGGGGTATACCCCTACAATCGCCCCCTCGTAACCGAAGTCATGAGTGGCTTTGGTTGAGAAAGAGTCTGTGGGTAATTGGTATTCGGGTTAAAAATTTTGAATATTGAAATGGAATAATGATGGCTTTGACTACATAGAAGTTGTGGGGGTTATAGGAAAATGACGTGCATTAAATGAAGATGTGGATGCTGATGTATGCGACGGTTATGGTTTGAAGAGTTGCGTCTGTATGAAATGATGATGTTTAGAAAAATGTACCTGCAAAATAAATTTAAGATTATATAAATAGTACCTGTATTGAGTTTTTGAAGCAAAGTACGCTTGTAAGTTGTCAAATTCTCTGATAGTTGCGAAGATGGTGAAGACTCCGAGGATGGTCTTTGAAGAGAGGATTGATTCTGAAATGCAGAGGTAGAAGTTGAAGTACTTTGGCAAACAATCCCTGAAGATGTTAATACCCGCTCATGTTCCTCCGACTTATCAAGGTACGTCGAAAGATGAAGCGGTTGAAGATGAGGAGGAATTTTACTGTAGGTAAAAGATTTATGTCGTCGTCTTGACAGGCGAGGAACGTTGGGCTTGTCTTCGTACCCTTGCGAAGGACAAGGTTGGGGAGACAGATATAGGAATAGACGTAACTGTGGGGCAGTTATGCTAATTTCTTGTGCTACAATGGATTATAAGGTCGGGCCCTCTTCATCTCTACCAACTCTACGGAGGTGGTGGTTTCATAGGAGGAGGTGATGGTAGTGGAGGAGGAAGACGAAAAGTGGAAGTCTGCTTTTGTATTTCCATCACTTTTTGGCGCTAAGAAGACCTTTAGTTTGAAGAGTTGGGTTCAACACTGAGTCTTCTGCTTACATAGTTTCCATTTGAAGTTCGACTAAACTTCGATAAAACTCATGTGAGGGAAGCTTTTTATTGCGTCCAATGTCTGCTTTGCATCAGGATGAAACATCACTGAAGTAGGACGAACTGAAGGACTTGATGCTTGGGGTGGCTGAAGGATCTGCTATCTGTGAGGCACTCGAAAAACTTGTTATTTGTAAAGTACCTGATTTTATTGTACTTTATAAGACTTGATATCTGTAAAAGTATTCGATCTTTTTTTTTTTAGAAATTAAGTATTTGATCTCTGAGTACTTTGAAAAACTTACTATCTATAAACGTATCTATAATCTAATTTGAAATAAATAATATTTGTTATCCAAATATTGTGTTGATATAGAATAGAATGTCTCTGGAATCGAGCTAAGAATAATGCGATGAGCTCGCCAAGATACTGATAAAATGATATATGTGACATCGAAATTATTATTATCATAATCAAACTGTTTGAAATATGTTTGTAATGTATATAATAGAAGTTTGACATGGGGTTAAATAAAAATATGGAGGAAAGAAAATTACATAAATTTTGGAATGGCAGGTCGATCTGTGATAGCATGTTGGAAGGAATCAGTTCGATATGAAATATGAAAAAATGATGTAGTTTGATAGAAAGAGATGCGTTCATATATTACTTTTACTAAGATTTTATGGTTTATGTTATGAGATAATAGGATAATATCCCGAGCTGGGTGGAATTTTAGAGCCAGACAGGGTATAAATGAAGGAGGGTTGATGAGGAAAAATTAGGTGGAAGGAAAGAATGATGAGGTGGACTTGTTATGAGAGAATCCGTTATGCCGCTGAGGGGCGATAGGCTATAAAGGTAATCGAAGTGCGTGAACGCATTTTTGGGTTGTTAGACTATGATGCTGAATTGCCAGTGAGGGAGGTTAATGTTGAGGGTTTGGATATGATTGTGAGAGCTCGTGAATACGAACGTCATTTTTACGAAGAGATGTTCCGAGAAATAATGGTGGACCCAGCAGCTCGAAAGGAAGCAGAAAGATTGCTTGTTGTGGAGGAGATCGAATCTGAAGATGTGATGATTGCTGGAGGATATCTGATCAGATGTGGTTGTCCAGGTCATCAAGGCTGTTTTAGGTGTAATTATATGTAAAGTGCTATCATAAATGAATGTAAGTATTTGAATTTTTTTTCTAAAAGAAAAGATGAAAGTCAAATTGATCCTCTATAGTTGCAAATGCCATTTGAGACTGTTGTCATAAACAATTTTGAATACATTTGAAAATTTTGTTAGCTTTGGAAGTGACATTACTAGTACTATAAGTAGAAGATACAAGAACAGAAAAAAGTAGGAGCTTCTAATTTTGTTTTTTATGTAAAACTTTAAAAATCTGATACCGTGTAAGTATGAGTCATCATGAGTGTGGGAAAGTCAGTGAGAGATATGCAAATAGGAGAGAAAAATAAATTAAAATATGAGGGAAGGGGCAATGATAAAAAAATGGCTTTATTGAAAAGATGCAAGACATCTGACATGGATAGTGGAAATGACACTTGGTTCTAAAATCGAGGACAACTCGTACGAGGCACAATAACTGCCAGCCATTAGAGAGAGAAAGAATAAATAGTGCTTCTTCCTCATCATTCAAATGTTTTTCAACTTCTGAAAACTTGGAGAGTAAAAAGAGAGAAGCGCGAAAAAATTGCAGAGAATCTGGTAAGGATTTATCTGAGAGTGATTAATAATCAAAGAGAGTTGCGGGGACTGAATCACATAAGTGGCTATACAACAACGTTGTGAGGAAAAGATTTGGCGCTGCTTCAGATTCTCATTCTGACACAGAAGGTTAGTAGAGATGTGCGATGCACGTTTGTGTTTTTACAAATCATACTTTTTTTAAGCAAATCTCTAAAAAATCACTATTTACAGCAATCTATGAAATTTAAAATATATATAGAATATATGAAAGATTTTTGTATGCGAATGATGGATGTACATAAGATAATGATAGATATTTGGACCTGTATGTAGGCCAATCGTGAGAGGTATTTGTGTAGGATCAAACCCTTGCATGTAGAATTATAGTTGAGATGGATGGTTTACCTGTTAATGAGGTGTCGACCTCTGGTCGAACGACTGAGTCCAAAATTTAAATGTCTGACAGTGAGGTTAAAGTAGGGGTTGAACAATTTCCAGGTTTCCCTGGGAAATTGGTAACATATTCTCCCTGTTCGGATGCATTTAAAGAGTTTTGTAAAGCCAATGCTGCTGCTGGAGGGACATGGGGTAACTGCGAATACGTCGGTAGGCTGTTTAGGGGGTTTACTATAGCGATAAGGGATGAGTACTTTTATTTGTTGGCCAATTTGGAGGAGGAGAAATGAGACAGGGGTATAGACAAATCGATCTTGTTAGAGTATTTTGATGGGAGTGTTCGGAGTGACATTTCAGAGGATTTTTTGTGTTACTTGTTTCAATTAGAGTACGGGTTGAGTTTTTCCCTTACCAATTTGGCAAAAGGGATTATGAATATGATTGGGGCATGTCCCGTTCAATTGAACGGGAACATGTGAGAGGTGATAAATGTTTGTAACCATCTGAATAAAAAGTGGGAAAGGGAGGGGAAAGTAAGGAGATATCCCCTGAGGATATTCTGCAGTTTTATGAGGTGAAGAATTATCATGCCAGTGGAGGGGCATATTTCTGTGCGAGTGCAACTTGGCCTCGCTTCTTCGATTTGAACTCAGCAGGTCGATCCTGGAATGACAACGTAATATGGGTAAAAGGGTAATTGCCTTCAGAGAGATGATGAAGAACCCTTGGATCTTCTATTTAGAACTGCAAAACAAAGTAAGTATAACAATGTATAACATGTAATATTGATATGTTGGAACTGTATGATCTCTTGTTGATGATAAAAAATGCTTTACATGGCAGGCCCGAAGTCTCAGGTGGAGAGGAAAGATTCTTTGTTGGACGAAGTTGCTGAGGAAGAGGTTGAGCTCAAATCTGTGTTGGAAGGACTTGGCCTTACAGAAAAAAATGGGTTGGAAGCAAGTCCAAAAAAGTTCAAAAATCTCAATCAACAAGGTTGATTGCGGGTGCTGATGATGGTAAGAAGAAAAGAACTGGTGGGGAAGGGCGAACGAACTTGCCCAAGGCCCCTAGAGTGGACAGTTCGGTTCATCCGGAGTCTATTACATTGAATAAATTAGCTTGAACGTTTATGAAAAAATAGGTGTTGAAGCGTCCGCCGGCCTCTGGCACCACTAGAAGTGGTAAGGTCGAAGAAAATGAAAAAAAGGTGAAAGATCGAACCTTTAGGAATGTTGGGGGAGAAAGTCGTTGAAAAGGGACCTATTGCTGATGATGATCTGAAGGAGGTGGAGGAAAGGGCCAGACTGGCGGCTCTTCATGGGAAAGAGGATATGAGCAAAATGGTAAGTATCTATGTTTGATTATGTGAAATATATTTTTGTATTGCACTCCAAGCTCACGCTTAGGTCAAATTGTGCTTTGCAGGTTGCTCGTTTGGTGAGGGGGGGGGGATATGTCTCGAAGTTGAAGAGGAGAAATCCGAGCTGAAGAAGGGGAAGATCGAGCTTGAAAAAAAGGTAACTCAATTGAAGGCTGATGCGCTCAAGGATGTAAAAAAGCTAGAGGCCCTGAAGGCTTCCAAGTAGAGGAGATCGGCCATCTACAAGCTGTGGCTAGAGCGATCCTGGAGGAGGTGGTGGCGGAGTGCGAAAGACTCAGGCCCCACCTTATATTTAAAGGGTATTCAGAGGATGAGGTGGATGCTATTAAGGCAGACGCCTACGTTGAGGATGGAGATGACGAAGAGGTGGAAGGTGTTGCGGTTGGAGTTGTTGATGGGTTAGATGGTGTATCTCGTCAGACGATGCTAGACAACCAAGGGGATGACACCGAGCTCCCGGAGGGGGAACATGAGAAGGTAAGGTAGAAAAAAGATTTTGCATGAATATTTTGGAAATGTTTCTGTAAATTGGTTGGATACTGTGTATTGAATAGAATTCTGTAGGCTGAACTTGCCAGGAAAAGAGAGACCTCCACATCCTTGTTGTCTTCATAAGCGGAGCTTAGACCTGGAAATATATGTCATGGAGCATCCATCTGAGATTGTACTTTGACCTTTAAGTCTAGAAGTAGTTGCACACGGTAGATGTTAGAAATCAGATATCTTGTTAGAAATGAGATATGTATATGTATGTTGAGGGGGCATTCTGAATCGAACTGGATATAACTTATCTTTATTGTGCAGGTCGAATTGGATTCAGCCCGCTCGCGCGAAGATGAGGCACTCCAATGTAACCAAGAATTTACAGAGGAGTTGGATAAGGTGAGAGAGGCAAATGAGGACAGGGAAGACCAACATGTAAATGTGCACTTTAAGTTTGCTGAGGCAACCTAGACTGCTATTGACCTCACTTGTAAGATTGAGGAGATGAATGCCAAAATTGATAGGGGGCCAAAAAAGCTTACAGAGATAAAAGAACACGCAGCGAAGCTCCAAAGTCAGATTGACATGATGATTGTAAAGAGTAGACATGCTGAGATGGCTCAATACCGTATTCAGGCGCTAGAAAGATCAGAGGAACAATTTTGAACTGATTTTTAGAATAGTAGACCCGAGATGGAGTGACTGAAAAAGAAAATGATTGAAATAGATAATGAGCTAAAGATAGCTCGAGAGGATCTATCGACTTTGAAAGCTACAGCCGAACACTTGCATACAGCCTTACCTGCTAAGGATATGGAGTTTCGGACGATGCAATGGAAGTGCGACGAGTTGAATGAGAGGGTGACACGATTGAAGACCAAATTAGCGTAAGCCAACGTGCGTGCCAGGAACGCCAAGGCTGGAGAACACTCGAGGAAGAGTAGAAATGATGCTTAGGTTTCTCTTGTCCAAGGGGATCTAGTTAGCATATCAGCTCGAATTAGGGAGCTGGAAGGTGACGTAGCTCGAATTCAAGGGCATGTATAGAAAAAGAATACGAATTTAAAGGAGTGCCAATGTAAGTTGGATGCCACTCTTGATAAGAGGTTTTTAGGTCCTCTACAAAATACCCGCTCAAAGTACAGTTATCGAATTGTAGTACGGATGAGTGAGATCGAATCCACAAGGAGATTTGGGAAAACAAATACTTTCTCGGCCAAATTACGGTTTTGTAAAAGATAAATCTAAAAGTAATAAATAAAAGCTAATTATAAAACTTAATGAGAGAGAGCCAAGGTTCAGACTTGGCCTCTTCCTTTTAAAGCACTAATCAATATTCAACTAGATCCTAATATCTTTGCCCATCATATGTTCGTGTTAAGACACATACGATGTTGTGAAATAAACCACTAAATCTATGGTCAAACATTTAGTGGTTATACTTTTAAGTGATGGTGAAGAGTGTCTTAGAGAATTATCAACTCAACCATGGCTAGGCTTGAGTGAGTTCTCTAGTGTTTCCTCCTGTTTAGATCTCCAAATCAAGTCTACGGTTAATAGTACTTATTTGTATCCAAAGTTATTGTACACCAAACCGAAGCTATGGTCAAGCCTTCGATATGATACACTAACTTATCAATCATAAAGTACTAAGAGAAAACTAATTAGAACCAAATTAATATCAACTATTGCTCATCCAAGAACAGGCCTCATCCTGGCCTTAGCTAAGAGATTAGCCGCTCATCTCAGACTTTATTGTATTAACAACTAATTATTTACAAAAGAAAATAAAAGAGAGAAAAGATAATTAAATAAAACTAAGGCTTTATTTCTTCTAAACTTGCTCCAATATGAGATCCCCAATTACAATGGGGGGAAAGTTCTTTTTATAGGAGAAGGAACCCAAATTTAGAAACTATATATTAAATTCTAAAGAATATTTTCACAATAATATCTTCTAATATTACAACCAATCACCTAATATTTTTGCATATAATTTCCTTAAGTGATGTAGAGATCTTTCTTCATAGAAACTCTTGCATATATCTTCAATATAAAATATCTTCAAGGATCTTGGATGCAATATATTATTTGATCTTATTCTCCAAGAATATTTGTGTATATATTTCTTCAATCTTAAGACCAAATATATTGTGTCTTTGACTTTTTATGCTATGAACTGTTGGAGACACTTTTACTTGACTTTAAGAGCTTGGTTTCAAATATCCATCTCCAATTGCTACAATCAAACAAACGCGGATAAGTATCTAATATTAAATATAGTGGATGACTAAAATACATGTTCGGGTATATTAAAAATGCCATAATTACACGCTTATTAGCTCTTGTCAGGGAAAACGTATTGGAATCGGGGCGAAGGAGATTCTAATAAAGAAGAAAAATAACCTGTTAAAGGATACTTCGGCCGAGGAAGAGTTGAATGCAGAAATTGAGAGACTTCGTGCTCAGGTGGCAGACTTAAAGGCCATTAATCAGGCTAAATCAACTAAAGCTGTCAAAAAAATAAAAGAGAGTATAGCTTCTCATGCTCTGATAGAAAGGGACATGACATATAAAAAGTGATGGTATGCGAGGTTGGAGGCACGCCTCAAAAAGGTGAGATCGCACTTTTCAAAGACAGTTGTAGCTCATTCATTACGCCCAGACTTGTTAAAGTTGATCGTTGCTTATTTTGTAGAGGAAGTAAAAAGACTTGAGTTAGAACGAGATACCTTGTTCAAGAGTCTGTCTGACAAGAGATGTATTTGTAGAGTTGATTTAGATCGAGGAAACTGTATGGCCTCCATGGAAACGAGTTTAGGCCCTCGCCCTATAGATCTGATAGAGTGGGGCAGGGTTGCTATAACTCAAGAACTAAAATTTGATTGTCCTCCTGTTGCAGAGGAAAGCACGGCTGACATCCCAACGGCAGAAAATAATCCATTGTAGTGGCTGTGAATGCAACTTAAAAATAAATAGTATTTGTCGCTGACATAGCGAAATAGATGAAAGCTAGTATTGCCTTTGCCTTATCTTATGTCTGGTAGGGTCTTTGATATAAAACAAGTTTTTTACATTTGTTCTAATCGCATAGATGGGTTGAGTCAGTTAAACCAATTGAATCTTGATTTAACTATAGTAATGTTGCAGACATATAAAAAGAGATGAAGGCTAGTATTATCTTTGCCTTATCTTATGTATGTTAGAGTCGTTGATATAAAACAAGTTTTTACATTTGTTTTAATCATAGAGATTTAGTAGAGTCAGTCAAACCAAGTGTTATCCTTGATTTAACTGGTATAATGTCCCAAACAAGTTGAAAGAGATGAAGGCTAGTATTACCTTTGCCCTATCTTATGTTTGGTAGAGTCATTGATATAAAATAAGTTTTTACATTTGTTTCAATCGCTTGAGTCAGCTAAACCAAGTGTTATCCCCGATTTAACTTGCATGAGATCGATTGAAAGCTATTATCTATGTTTAATCTATAGAATGTAGTTGAATCTACGTAATTAGATAGATATTATGAAAAACTTGGAAGTTTCATTGAACAGTTCAGAATTTACATTGGATGAAGATTAAAATCTCACTTTTGGAATTGGAAAAACAAAAATGAGAAACGAAAATGGAGTAGTAGGGCGCTTAACGATAGTATCGCTTTAGTCGCCTAGTGTTCCAAGTATTTGAAATGTGGATTCCCTCTTTTGTCATAAGGTAATATGATCCCAGGCCTGAGAGACCTGTGAGAATTAATGAACCCTCCTAATTGTCGGCTAATTTTCCAACGTGAGGTTCTTTGCGTTGTTGAAGAATTTCTCTAAGGACAAGATCATCGATTTGGAAGGTACGGTTTCTGACTCGGCTGTTGTATGAACTGGCTAGCATATGATGATATCGACATAGATTAGGGATGGCGCGTTCCCTGGTTTCATCGATCATATATTGCAAGCCAATTCAAACTCATTTTCTTCATCAGTTAACTCGTGATCTCGAACTGGATAATGGTATTCAGAAGGAATGATGGCCTCAGTGCCGTAGGTAAGGAGGAATAGGGTGTATCTTGTTGACTGTTAGAAAATGGTACGATATGCCCATAGGACATGAGGTAGTTATCGCACCCAATTACCTTTTTTTTGTGAGTGAAGCCTTTTTTTGAGTCTATCTACGATGGTTTTGTTGGTAATTTCGGCTTGGCCATTGCCTTGAGGATAGTAAGGATTGGATGGTGAGTGGATGATATTATTTTAGTTGAGGAAGGCTATAATTTTTTTTCCAACAAATTGGGGCCCATTATCGATACGAATTAGGTAGGGGAACCCAAACTAAGTGATGATGTATTCCCAAATAAAAGAGATGACCTCTTCTTCTCTGGTTCAATAGAGTGGAACTGCTTCTACCCATTTTGTAAAATAATTGGTAGCTACGAGTAGGTGACGGCGGTTACCTGAAGAATTAGGGAATTCACTGATGAGATCAAGTGCCCATCTTTTGAAAGGCCAGAATACATTGCTTGTATGGAGCTCGAGCGCAGGGGTGGGTATCATGTGTCCATGTCTTTGGCAGGGGTCATATTTGTGTGAGTATTCCTCTGCTTGCTTGCGCATGTCGGGCTAGAATACTCCTTGTGTAATAGCTCTGTTTGCTAGGGATCGACCTGCGACATGGATGGGAGCCATTCCCTTCATATAATCCGTAAAGCATTTCATCTGCTTTTGGTTTGTAGAGGTGCTTGAGGTAAGTCCCCATGATTGAAAGGTTGTATAGTATACCATTTTGATATGTATAGCACTTCGAGTTGTTGACCAGCTGTCGACACTCTTTTGGATCTGCTGGAAGTGGTCCATCGTAACTGTTGTCGATACCGAGGTAAACTAACAAAGGCTTTTGCCAATCATTGTCTCCCCCTTTATCGCCCCCAGTATTGATCGTGCATATAAAAATACGATCAATTCTGGGGGTTAAAATGATTTCAATATGGAGATATCGAGCTTCTATACCCAAGACCCCGGCTAGATATACCAAGGAATTGGCGTGTCTATTTTTACCTCAAGGAAGATAATCAAGAGTTGCTTTCGCGAGCTTGCTCATCCTATCTACATCGAGGGCTGCGTATTCGATCATCTTTCCATTCTTCTTATATTGCTTAGAGTAATGGTGGATGATGAATAGTAAATTTGTGTAAACTGAGAGTTCGGGGACATCAAGCTCAAGAGCGAGGTCGAGTCCATGAATGAGAGCTTCGTATTCAGTGACATTATTTGAGGCCTCAAAATCCAAGCGGATCGATTTCTCAATTCTGTCATTGAAAGGGGTAATCAATACGATTCTGATCCCTAACCTTGCGGGTCCTGCTGATCTATCCGTAAGAAGCTTCCACCCTTTTGTTGTAATCCATTCAGCTCATTCGTTTGGGGGGGTGGGGGGGGGGGGGGTGGATCTCCGAAAGTTTCTTCTACAAGGTCAGGGTCGTGCTCCTCCCACTCGGGATCTTCGATGGGAAAATCTGCGAGAAAATCGGCAACGGCCTGACCCTTCACAGAATGACGTTGTTCGAACTTGATATTATGTTCTCCCAAACTGAGTCACACTGTTGCACTTTTCTTGATTTTTTTTTTTGGATATAATCTCCCGAAGTTGATAGTTCGCCATGACTTTGACTGAATGAGCTTGGAAGTAGTGCTTAAGTTTCTGTAAAGTGTAAACAAGAGTGAGAAGAAGTTTCTCAATTTTAGAGTACCTCGTTTCCGTTGGAGTGAGGGTTTTGCTGATGAAGTAGACTGGTTTCTCAATTTTATCATCAAGGCGAATGAAAATCAAGCTGAGTAAAGTAACTGTGACTGCTAGGTAGATAATCAATTCCTCATTATCTACTGGGGTGCTCATTATGAGAGACCTTCCCAAATTGGTTTTGAGATCCTAAAAAAGCTGATTCGCATTCTGGTGTCTATTTGACATCTGTATTTGGCTGAATTTTTCCTCGTTTGGTTCAACTGCGGAGTAGCAAGAATAGCCAACGATAACGGTATGAAGATTTAGAAATAAAATGGTTGATAGTGGTAATCTTGCCAGCAAGTTTCTGAACGTCTTTCGTCATTTTTAGAGAAGGCATACCGAGGAGAACCCGAATCTAATCTGGATCGGCCTTAATCCCCTTTTTGCTGATGAGGTGTCCTAGAAATTAGCCAGAATGTACCCCGAATTGACACTTATCAGGGTTGAGACGCATCCTGTAAGATCGAAGAATGTCGAGGAGAGCCCGAATCTGATCTGGATCGGCCTTAATCCTTTTTTTGCTGATGAGGTGTCCTAGAAATCAGCCAGAATGTACCCCGAATTGACACTTATCAGGGTTGAGACGCATCCTGTAAGATCGAAGAATGTTGAATATGGTATTGAGATCTAAAATGTGGTTGGCCGACAGTACACTCTTGCACAAAGGATCGTCGATGTAGACTTCAACGACTTTCTTGAGATGTGCTTTGAACATCGTAGTCATCAACCATTGATATGTGGCACCTGCGTTTTTGAGTCCGAAGGGCACGACTTTACAACAATAAAAACTTCTTTCAGTGATGAAAGTCGTCTTTTCTTGATCTTCTTCCAAAAGTGGAATCTGATTGTATCTTGAAATAACATCCATCATAGATAGGAGGTCATGACATACTGTAGAATCGAGGATCTGATGAATATTGGGAAGAGGGAAATTGTCCTTTGGAGTATGTTTGTTCAGATCGGTAAAATCTACGCAAACTCGGACTTTTTTCGCTCTTTTTTGGGATAGCGACAATATTGGATATCCAGTCTGGATATTTAGCTTCTCGAATGAATCCCACTTTGATCAATTTCTCGATCTCGGTGTTAACTTCATCTCAAAGGCGAGGTAATAGTCGTCGCTGTTTCTGTTTGACCGCTGTGGCATTGATGTTGATGGCCAATTTGTGACATGCCTTGGCCGGATCGACCCCAGGCATTTCTTTAAAAGATCATGCAAAAACATCTCGATTTAGTTACAAAAACTGAATGAGAGCATCTTTTTCGTGCTAAACCAGCTTAATACCGATGAAAGTACCTCTGCTAGGTCCATCAATGTTGACATATTCTGTGGGCTCCTCCGTAGAAGGTTGATCGTTGAGGTGATCAGCTTCCTGTAATTGTTATGCAGCAAATCTGTCAGAGGTATCTAGGATAGCAGAGACAGTATTTTCACAAGCTCGAGAAAGCTTCTGACTACCCCTGATCTCATAAATACCATTATTGTGCTTTAATCGGAGTGCTTGATGATAGGTGGAAGCGATTGCTTCTATGTTGTAAATCTAGTAACGACCCATAATCCCGAGATAACGGGATTTGGCGTTAATGACGTTGATGGTGGCTGGTCATATGGTAATAGGTAAGAGGATCTTGCCAACTCGTTCTTCTTTAGAACCATTGAACCTACTGATATCGGTGCCGCTCTGAATATCTTGGTCGGCCAATCCCATTTGGTCGATAATGCTCTAAAATAGAATCTCAATACCACTTCCAGTATCGATCATCATTATGTGCATGACAAACTTCATCATTTTGAGTATTATTACTAATGCATCATGATGTAGAAATTTGACATGGCTAGTATCACAATCTTCAAAGGAAATCCCAAGCCGGCGATTGCTCAGCTCAGGTAGAAGCTTGGCTTCCTTGTCTTGAGGTGTAAGATCGCAGTATTCTGATTGTGTCCTGCATTTGGATCTATTAGAGTTGGTGATATGGTTAATTTCGTTCATGTTGCTGTGGTGCATATGGTAAAGATGCTTCTTCTCAGTTTGATCATCAACTTGAACAACCTCAAACTGCTTTTTATAGCTACCATCTTTGTATGATTCCAGGTCGACAATATATTCGAACACCCATCCCTCTTTAAAAATGTATTCGAGCAACCTCTGCAAAGTATAAAGTGTCAGTAGAATGATGGTTTACCTTATGATGTAAGTAGTATGGTCAGTTGTCGATTGGTTCTAGTGGTTGAGAGACGCGGTAGAACTTATCCTTCAAGAGTAGTGGAAAGATGGTGGAGATTCGAACATTCATCTTTGGGAGGATGGGTTTGGTTGGCGAACCACCTTTCCGAGGGTAACCAGTGTTGTCATTGGTGCGCTTTTGATCACCCTGATCCTCCTTTGGTTCAGTATTTCGATCTGTAGATGGAGCTTTCGTGGTGAGAACGAATTTAATAGATTTATATCGCTCATACATCATCCTTTCTAGGTCGACGTAACTATTGACCTTGGTGATCATATCCTCCAATGTTGCATATTTGTTAAGGAAGATGTGCTCTTTGGCCTTGTAGTCGAGCTGGAACGCATTGGTAAAAGCAGTAACAACTATTTTCTGATCGATGTTATCCACTTTACACGTGAGCTCTAAAAACTTCTTTAAAAAAGCCTCGAGTTTTTCTCCGTGTGACTGATAAGATAATATAAATTCTCTTATTTATCTCTCTTGTGAGTATATGTTTTGATGAACTGTTTCTGTAGCTAGTCGAATGTATATATGGAGTCCTCAGGGAGAGAGTGGAACCATCGGAGTGGTTCCTCCTACAGACTTGTGGCGAACATACGGCAGAGGATGTGGTTGAGATTGGAGTACAACCTCAATGAATCACGGTATTGTTGAATGTGCTCTTTCGGGTTGGTACCTTTGTATTTACAAATTTTTGGAGTATGAAAACCTTTCGGTATCGAATAGTTTTTTGGCAATCAGACTTCCTTATAATTTTGTGATGTCATCGGTAATACCACATCCCTATATTACTACACATTTAGAAATATAGTTATAGTTATTCCCAGGGAATAAGGATACAATCCCTATATACAGACCAATAATATCCAACCCATACCCCAAACTATAATAAAACTTAAGGGAGTTAAGCACCAAATACTCAATATTATAGTAACAGGTACTAGTGAATTTAGGGGGAGAGTACTACCAGCTCATACCCCTTAACCCAATAGTAAGACTTGAGCCCACAATGTTGATATCATACCCATGCCTACATGCCTGAAGTAACCATCCTGCAACAATAACAGTAAAGTAAGTAAATACACTCTGATTGTAGTTTGCCAGGACTATAGAACAAGTAGGTGAGATTTTGTAAGGGGCCAGACCACTCCCTAAAAGCTCAACTACAAATTCCCCAATCTTGACAAGCCTTCACTCACTCAATTTTGGTGGCTCAAACTCACATAGCAACTACTATAGGAGGAATGCTCAGGAGAGAAAACTCCACAACCTATTAATAGGCTACAAGGGGTATTATTCACTACTATTCCCCCATCTTTATAGCTAGCACTATATCTCAACCAAGTAATCAAGCTCCAAGCCCATAACCCAGCTAAGGTACTTTCTTCTACCATTTTGAGGCAAGAGTCATGCCTAGTAGTCCCAGAAAGTGTGAAATGTGCCCACTCTGCAAAAATAACAGCCAAATTAGTAAGAACTCTCTTGTTGTAGGTAGCTAGGATGTCAAAACAAGTAGGTGAGCTTTTACAAGGGGCAAGGCCACTCATCAAGAGCTCAATCACAAATTTCTCAATCTCAACTAGCCCACACTCACTCAGTTGAGAGGATAAGTCACTATTCTGGAGGCTTAATCTCACATAGTAGCTAGCATAGGAAGCTTGCTTGTTAGGGATAACTCCACTGCCTAGAACTAGGCAGACTAGGGAAGTCACTAACATGCACTCATATTTATAGCTAGCACTATACCTCATCCAATGCAATAGGCTAGTTACCTTAAAAAGTTTGAAATATGACCAATCTGTAACAATAGCAACCGCATTAGTAAAAACTCTTTTATTATAGGTAGTTAGGATGCTAAAACGAGTAGGTGAGCATTTACAAGAGGCCAGACCACTCATCAAAAGCTCAACCACAAATTTCTCAATTGTAACTAGCCCACACTCACTCCATTTGGCGGAAAAGATCACTGTTATTGAGGCTCAGTCTCACATAGTAGCTAACATAGGAAGCTTGATTGTTAGGGAAAACTCCACTGCCTAGAAATAGGCAGGTTAGGGAAGAAGTCACTAACATGCACTCATCTTTATAACTAACACTATATCTCATCCAAAGTAATAAGCTCCAACCTACACAAAAGCCTGAGTTAAATAAAAATAACACCTTCACTCTAAAAATGAAATTGACTCCTTTTTTTTGGTGGAATATAGATGCCTCACAAACACACATAATCTCACCTATCAATGGGATTAATAGCAATGAACTATCATCCCTTACACTCTCATTCATGAGAAGCTCTACAACAGGCATGTAAAAAGCATAAAGAACTCCATATCTGAGCTCACTCTACCTTAACCAAACACGTAGATTTAACACATAAACATCAAAAAGAGCCATACCCACCATTAACCCCCTCCTTCTCTCAAGACCTATGTTTTGTACTAGACATAAAATCTTGCATTTTTAATACTGTTACCCCTCCCTCTAGCTGTACTAGATTTAGGTTTGTACGAAGTAGAAGCTTCTAAGGCCTTACCTTGAAAATTGGAGTATTTATGTCTAGAAGGGGGCTCCTCAACATCAGCTGCTCTCATAACCTTCTCAGACTTGTTCTTTTTTCTCAGCCTTTTTAGAGCACTCTTGGAGAGTTGATTGCCCTCATCAACATAGTCACACCCTACAGGTGTCTTGTGAGTGATGGTATTCACAACATCATCTAACTGCTCCGTAGTATTAGCTTTCTCCTTTTTAGGTTGGGATAACTTTTTGAGTTCAGTCATAGGAGTTTCAGTTGTACCCTTAAGAGGTGCAAAGAGTTTCCCACTTCCTCTCTATTAGCATTGGTACCTTCTTTCTCTTTAGCTTTCCATACTATTTTGACTTTTCTACTGTTTAAGATCTCTGAACATCAGGTTCTAGTTGTTTTTGCTATTTTTGTACCTTCTGTAGCTCCTGAGCATGCTCTTGTTCAAAGATTTTTGCCTTTTTCACTAGACAGTGGGCATCACTATGGCCAAAGATTTTAGAAGCCACATACTTACTAGGGACCTAATTGTATTCTACTCCAACCTGGATAGGGTAGTTCTCATCGATCTCCATTGTATGGCTATCTGGTAACTCATCTATAGCTTTAACTTCCACACATGCTCTAATAAAAGGCCTCCTTTTCAACTCTGTAGCTTTGTCTGTATAAAGATAACGCCTAACCATACTAGCAAGTCTGCCTATGCCATCATTATTCCAACATTGAGAGGGAATGTCATGTAGCATAATTCAAATTAGTAGAGTCTTAACTTCAATTGGTTCATACTTTATAAATGGGTGCCATTCTCTAAGAATAAACATTATACTCACAATATGCAACTTGCCTGACTCCAGCACCTTAGTTCTATCATCATCATTAAAAAAAATAAAGTAGAAATACTCTGTGTGAGGTCATATACTAACCTCCCCAACCACTCCCCAGATTTTGTAGAGAGTATCCTTAACATATTTGTATGTAAGCCTCCTCCCAATGAAGTGACCAACCAAAACTCTCCCATTCTCTTCCAACCCTAATTTAAACTCCATGGAACTAATTTTTAGTACTTTTTACCCATCCACCACAGTTGGAGTAGTGTACTCCAGTTGCTCTAGACCTTAAAACTTTGAGGGGGCTATACGTAGAGAGGCCCATGTACCCTTGCGGATCTCAGGAAACTCATCTCCATCTTTAGAAGTCTCAGAAGCTTCAAAAGCCTCTGCACTCGTACTATCATACACTTTGTCATTCCCAACATTGCTATCAGTAAACTTGTTAATCATTAAACTGATTGTCCCCAATTTGGATTTAGATATAGTGTTCTCACCCTTCCCTTCCCTATACTTAGGGTGGCAGCTAGGAAGACAAAAGCCCCACTCCATCTTGTGGTTTCCATATCTGTTATCATAGGTGTCCTTGTCACATCCCCTAGAGTATACTCCACCATATCACTAGGTTTAAGGCCATTAATATTATTTGAACCCATTATTGCACCTGGAACTGTAAAGGTTGGGTTGGTGAACAAATGCTTCTCTCTTCTAGAGCATGAGCTAACTTGTTCTTCAAAAAAATTGCTAATATCTTCCAAGCATAAGAATTCGAATCCCTTCCTCTAAAATATCTCCTGATCCCCTAGAAGGATGCAATGTCGATTGTTTGCTTCTGCTACTACCTTCCCTTGTTTTGGCCATCACCGGAGCAGACAACAAAAAAGGATCGTCTTCAAGAAAAAACAAACCCAGAAATGTTTCCAAAAATGGGAAGAGGTTTAAAGGTTCAAATATGCTACAGTAAGACCTAACATGCCATAAATGGTAACTGACCAAAATCAACAGCTAAGATGGATTCAATCTAACGGTTAATATTATTTTTAGTATATTTTATCAAAAGATCATTGAATATGGGTAGGAGATATATTACCAGCTAACTTACACCCATAAATAATTACTCAACTGCCATCAATTCCAACTCTTGCTAACGTGCGCTTGCAGAGCTTCTCTCTCCTCGGTTTCAATTCGCAATAAGATGCTCGAATAGACTTTTGTTTCTTATGTTCGAATAGACTCTCTTCAAATAGACTTGGCAGATGTCACTCCGTTCGAAATAGTTTGGGATTTTTCAGTTTCTATTAAAAGATTTATTTTCTATTTTCAATTTCATCTCTTCAAAAACTAATTTTTCTAGGGTTTGAGATTGTTAATAGAAGAATAATTCAACGTGAGATTCAAAGAGAATTAAACCTCGAATTGGATCAATCGTAGATTTTTCAAAAACCTAATATTGATTTGAAGAGCTTGAGGGATTCGAACTTGAAGAGCTTTGGTGTGTAATCCGAAGCGATGCATTGTGAGAACGAAGGGGGTTGCGAGAACGGTGGATTGAGTGATTGACTGTGAGAATAGTGAGTGAAGATAGGTAACCACGAGGTGTGCTTATTGAGTCTGTAATTGATGTAAATTCTTATTTTTTTATTCATAGCGGATTTTAGTTGTCAAGAATTCGACAATGACCTGTGGACTTTTATCCTGAAAAAGGTTTCCGAGAGGGTTAATATTATATATATTTGTGCTTGTTGATTATTGCGTATTGCCACCAAATTATAGGATCAAATTGAATTAAACTAGGGTTTCGTTATCCGAAAATTAATTTCAAGGATTATAAGCCTAGTTAATTTGACCTAATTGTTCATAATCGATTAATCTTAAGGACTCATAAATTTTAGCAACTAGCGATTACTGACGTCCAAGACACAACATTCAATTCCACCCCTTGTTCCTTAAATTACCTAAATACCTCCACTACTTTATGAACAAGGTTATTGTGAGAAAGACCTGTAACTAGAGTATTGCACGATCCCACGTCCATTTGACCCATCCCCTTAAATATATTTACAATCTCATTCGTACACACACACTTTCCATACATGTCGATAAGTGCACTCACAATGCATTTATCCTCCCTAATATCCATCTTCACCACATAATAACGAACCTAAATACCCATTCTCAAATCCTCCATCTCTCATACCATGGGGAGAACACTCACAATGCTAGTTCCATCAGGCATAAACCCATCACAATGCATTTTCAACAATGTATGCACTGGTTCTAACGATAACCCACTATGACTAAACTCCGCAATCAAAACATTCTACGACACCCTATTCAGTACTTTAATGGTCAAATTCTGTAAGATCGAAATGGCTTACAATTTACTATCATATCAATAAACCTGCGACATTATTCTAATGAAAAGCAAGAAATGACACAGGTGATTTTAGCGTGGAAAACCTCTGAATAGGTAAAAACCGGCGACCTCGAGAGGATAATTTTTGTAAAAGTATTTTTATTGCTTGAGGTGGATATCTTATTACAAGTAATCTCTAGATTTATAAATGCTTGAACCTTGTAACTAAGACATTTGAATGTTTATGAGAATCTAGAACAAGTAGTTTTTTTGGTGATTTCTCGTGTAATTTTCTGGTCCCTGTCTCTTTTGAAACTTCTTCTTTATATAGGCCTTCTCCGTAGCTTTTCATCGTGTTAGAGCACGTTCTTCAAACAATGTGGTTAGTGGCGGTTGACTGAGTAACTGACGAGTTTGTGAGAGACATGCGTCTTTGACTGGTTAAGGTTTTTTGGTTTGAGTTCGACCCATGTTCTTCACCAGTTCATGGAGTAGGTTGAAATGTTGATTGAAGAAGTCATTAAAAATGCCTGGGTCTGAGATGGAGGTAATTCGAACTGGCGACAGCTCAATTTTAAGTGAGATCGAGGGATAGGCCCCTACAATCGCCTCCTCATAACCGAAGTCACGAGTGGCTTTGGTTGAGAAAGGATATGTGGGTAATCGGTATTCGAGTTTGAAGATCTTGGTTATTGAAATGGAGTAATGATGGTTTTGACTGTATGAAAGTTATACGGGTAATGGGGAAATGACGTGTATTAAATGAGGATGTGGATGCTGATGTATGTGACAGTTATGATTTGAAGAGTTGCGTCTATAATGAATGATGACGTTTGGAAAAACATACCTGCACAATAAATGTAGGGTTATATAAATAGTACCTGTATTGAGTTTTAAAGAAAAGTACGTTTGTAATTTGTTAAATTCTCTAAAAGTTTTGAAGATGGTGAAGACTTGGAGGATGGTCTTTGAAGAGAGGATTGTTTCTGAAATGTAGAGGTTAAAGTTAAAGTACTTTGGTGACCAATCCTAGGAAATGTCGTTACCCGCTCCTGTTCCTCTAACTTATCAAGATATGTCAGAAGACGAAGCGGTTGAAGCTGAGGAAGAATTTTACTATAGCTGGAGGTTTCATGTCGTCGTCTTGACATGCGAGGAACGTTGAGCTTGTCTCCGCACTCTTGTAGAGGACAAGGTTTGGGGGATAAATGCAGAGATAAGCAAAACTACGGGGAAGTTATGCCGATTTCTTGTATCACAATGGACTCTAAGGTCGGGCCCTCTTTATCTTTACCAACTTTTCGGAGGTGGCAGTTTCAGAGGAGGAGGTGATGGTAGTGGAAGAGGGACACGAACAGTGGAAGTTTGCTTCTGCATTTCCATTACTTTTTTACGCTAAGAAGACCTTCAGTTTGAAGAGTTGGCTCCAGCACTGAGTCTACTGCTAACATAGTTTATAGTTGAAGTTTGTCTAGACTTTGACTAAACTCATGTGAGGAAATCTTTTTTTTGTTTCCATTTCTATTTTGTGTTAGGGTGAAAGATCACTAAAGCAGGACGAACTGAAGGACTTGATGTGCAGAGTACCTAAATGACCTAATACTTATAAAAGCATTGACAACTTGTTATCTGTAAAGTACCTATTGTTGAGTACTTGAAAGGCTTGTTATCTGTAAATGTATCTGATTTCTAAGTACTGTGAAAGACTTATTATCTGTAAATGTATCTGTAATTTTATTTGAAATGAATAATATCTGTTCACCAAACATTATGTTGATATAGAATAGAATATCTCCAGAATCGAGCTAAGTATAATGTTATGAGTTTGCCAAGATACTTAAAAGATGATTTGTATGACATAAAAATTATTGCTATCATAATCAAACTTCTAGAAATATGTTGTCATGTAGATACCATAAGGTCGATCTGGGGTTGGATAAAAATATAGAGGAAAGGAAATTATACAAATTTTGGAATGGTAGATAGATCTGTGATAATTTACTAGAAGGAATCATGTCGATATAAAGTAGGACGAAATGATATAGCTTAATAGAAAAAGATATGTTAAAATATAACTTCTACTAAGATTCTATGGTTTTAGTTACGAGATAATAGGAGAACATCCCGAGCTGCGTGAAATTTTATAGCCAGACATGGTATAAAATGAAGAGGGGGTTGTGGAGGAAGAAATAGGTGGAAGGAAAAAATGATAAGGTAAATTCATTCTGAGAGAAACCGTTACGCCGCTAAAGGGCAATTGGCTATTAAGATAATCGAAGTGTGTGAACATATTTTTGGGTTGCTGGATTATGATGTTGAATTGCCAGTGAGGGAGGTGAGTGTTGAGGGTTTGGATATGATCGGGATAGAGCGGGAATATGAACATCTTTTTTCCGAAGAGATGTACTAAAAAATAACGGTGGACCCAACAAGTCGAAAGGAAGCGATGAGATTGCTTGCTGTGGAGGAGATCGAGTCTGAAGTTGTGATGATGGCTGGAGGATATCTGATCGGATGTGGTCGTCCATGTCATTAAGGCTGCTTTAGGTGTAATTATATGTTAAGTGCTATCATAAATACATGTAAGTTTTTTATTTTATTTTAAATTTAACAGAAAAGATGAAAGTCAAATTAATCCTCTATAGTTGCAAATACCGTTTGAGACTGTTTTGATAAACAATTTTGAATAACTTTGAAAATTTTGTTAGTTTTAAAAATGACATCACTAGTACTATAAGTATAAGAAACAAGAACAAAAAAAAGCAGGAGTTTCTAGCTTTTTTATGTAAAGCTACAAAAATCTGAAATCATGTGAGTGTGAGTCATCATGAGTGTAGAACGGTTAGAGAAAGATATAGAAATAGGAGAGAAAAATAGAGTAAATTATGAGGGTAGGGGTAATGATGGAAATAATATTTTATTGAGAAGGTACAAGACATCTAACATAGATAGTGGAAAGGTCGCCTCAGTTCCAAAATTAAGGACGGATCGTGCGAGGTTCAATAACTACCAGCCGTTAGAGAGAGAAAGAGTAAATAGTACTTCTTCCTCATCATTAAAACATTTTTCAACTTCTAAAAACTTGGAGAGCACAGAGAGAGAAGGATTTTTTTTACAGAGGATCTGGGAAAGGTTTATCTGGGAGTGATCAACTGTCAAAGAGAGTTGCGGGAAATGAATTATGTAGGGGCTATATAGTAGCGTTATAAGGGAAGGGGTTGGCGCTGCTTCAGATTCTTATTATGACACAGAAGGTTAGTAGAGTCGTGCGCTGTATGTATGTATTTTTGTTTTGCAAATCGCAATCTGTTTTAAGCGAATCTTTAATAATTTACTATTTATAGTAATCTACATAATTTGAAATATATATAGAATATATGAAAGATATTTGTATGTGCATGATCGATATGTATGAGATAATGATAGATACCTGAATCTATATGTAGGTCGAACGTGAGAGGTATTTGCGTAGGATCAAACCTTTGCCTACAGAATTATAGTTGAGATGGTTAGTTCACCTGTTAACGAGGTGTCGATTTTTGGTCAAACGGTAGAGTCTGAAATTAAAATGTCTGATAATGAGGTTAGAATAGGGTTTGAACAATTTTAAGGTTTCCCTGGAAAATTGGTGACCTATCCTCCCTATTCTGATGCATTTAAAGAGTTTTGTAAAACCAAGCCTACTGCAGGAGACATGGGGTAACTGCGTAGAATATGACGGTAGGCTATTTAGGGGGTGTACTATAGCGCCGAGGGAGGAGTATTTTTATTTGTTGGCCGACTTGGAGGAGGAGAACGAGATAGGGGTATAGATGAATCGTTATCGTTGGAATATTTTTGTGAGAGTGTTCAGAGTAACATTTGAGTGGGCTTTTTGTGTTACCTGTCTCAATTAGAGTACGGGTTGAGTCTTCCTCTTACTAATTTGGCGAAAGGGATTATGAATATGATTGGTGCATGTCCCGTTCAATTGAACGGGAACATGTGGGAGGTAATAAGTGTTTACTACCATTTAAACGAAAAATGGGAAAATAAGGGGAAAGTAAGGAGGATATCCCTTAAGGATGTTTTGCAGTTTTATGGGGTAAAGAATTATCACGCCAGTGGTGGGGCATATTTTTGTGCGAGCACAACTCGATTTCACTTCTTAGATCTAAACTCAGCAAGTCGAGCCTAGAATGACAAGATAATATGGGTGAAGGGTAATTGCCTTCAGAGAGATGATGAAGAACCTTTGGATCTTCTATTTAAAACTGTAAAACAAAGTAAGTATATCGATGCATTATGTATAATATTGATATGTTTGAACTATATGACTTTTTATTGATAATAAAAATATTGTGCATGGCAGGTCTGAAGTCCCAGATGAAGAGGAAAGATTCGCTGTTGGACGAAGTTGCTGAGGAAGAGGTTGAGCTTAAATTTATGTTGGAAGGACTTGGCCTTTGCAGAAAGAAACGGGTTGGGAACAAGTTCAAAAAGGTTTAGAAATCTTAATCGACCAGGCTGATGGCGGGTATTGATGATGTAAAGAAGAAAGGAACTAGTGGGGCCAAGACCCCTAGAATAGACAGTTCAGTTCAGCCAGAGTCTATTACGTGGAGCAAATTTGCTCAAACGTTTCCAAAAAAGTAAATGTTGAGGCCTCCGCCGGCCTCTGGTACCACTGGAAGTGGTGAGGTCGACGGAAAAGAGAAAATGAGAAGGATTGAACCTTTGGGAAAGTCAGGGGTGAAGGTCGCTGAAGTGCGACCTGCTGTTAAGGACGATATTAAAGAGGTGGAGGAAAGGGCCAAACTGGCAGCTCTTCACGGGGAAGAGGACATGAGCAAGATGGTAGGTATCTTATGCTCGATTTTTGTGAAATATATTTATGTATTGCATTTCGAGCTTATGCTGAGGTCGATTTGTACTTTGCAGGTTTCTCGTTTGGTGAGGGGGACTTGGCTAGGAGTCGAAGAGGAGAAATCCGAGCTGAAGAAGGTGATGATCGAGCTTGAAATAAAGGTAGCTTGAGCGAAGGCTGATGTTCTCAAGGATGTAAAATAGCTGGAGGCCCTGAAGGCTTCAGCATAGTGGCGATTGGCCATCTACAAGCGGAGGCAAGAACGAACCTGGAGGAGGTGGAGGCGGAGCACGATAGACTCGGGCACCACCTTATGTTGAAGGGGTATTATGAGAATGAGGTGGATACTATTAAGGCAGACACCTATGTCGAGGTGGGAGATGATAAAGAGGTGGAAGAGGTTGCGGTTGGAGTTGTTGATGGGCTAGACGGAGTCTCCCTCCAGACGGTGCTGGACAATCAAGGGGATGACACCGAGCTCCCGGAGGGGAAGCATAAGAAGGTAGGGTAGAGAAATGACTTTGTAAGAATATTTTGGAAGTATTTGTAATTTGGTTGGATTGTGTGTATTGAATAGACTTTTATAGGCTGTGCTATTGTTTTGTTAACCCTTTTGAAGGCACTTAGAGAAATGAGTCTCAGAACAAAAGATTTAGAGACCGAGCTTGCTAGGGAAAGAGAGATCTCCACCTCCTTGCTATCTTCGCAAGTAGAGCCGCAGGTTAGATCGGAACAGGCCTTTTGACTTGTATGCTATATTGACATAAAGCTACCAAGTAAATAAGACAACATGGAACGTAGAGATAGACCAAAAACTTGTTATCAGTTTTAGAAAAATAATACTAAAATAGTGCATAGGAAAAATCAAAGTTTTAGACAAATTAGGATATAAAGAACATGCACCTTAGACCTTAAAATATATGTCATAGAGCATCCATCTGAGATCGTACTTTGACCTTTAAGTCTAGAAGTAGTTGCACACGGTAGATATATATATGTATATATATATATGTGTATGATGATGGGGTGTTCTGAATCGAACTGTATATAATCTATCTATATTGTGCAGATCGAATTGGATTCAGCTCGCTCGTACGAAGATGAAGCACTCCAATGCAACCAAGAATTTGCAGAGGAGTTGGATAGGGCGAGGGAAGCGAATGAGGACAGAGAAGACCAACATGTAAAGGTGTACTTTAAGTTTATTGAAGTAACCTAGACTGCTGTTGACCTCACTCGTAAGATCGAGGAGAAGGATGCCGAAATTAATAAGGGGCAAAAGGAGCTTGCGAAGATAAAATAACATGCAACAAGGCTTCAAAGACAGATTAACACGCTGATGGTAAATAGTAGGCATGCTGACATGGCTCAATACCGTATTCAGTCGCTAAAAAGATCGGAGGGAAAATTTTGAGCTAATTTTTAGAATTGTAGAGGCGAACTGGAGCGACTGAAGCAAAAAATGATTAAAATAGATAACGAGCTGAAGGTAGCTCGAGTGGAGAAATCGGCTTCGGAAGCACCAGCCGAACACTTCCATACAGTCCTACATGCTAAGGATTTGTAGTTTTGGACGATACAACAGAAGTGTGACAAGTTAAATGAGAGGGTGGCATGGTTGAAGACTGAGTTGGCGTAAGCCAATATACGTGTCAGGAACGCCGAGGCTTGAGAGCGCTCGAGGAGGAGTAGAAATGATGTTAAGGTTCCTCTAGTCCAAGGGGATGTAGTTAGCCTGTTAGGTTGAATTTTTAACCTGGGACGCATCTCGAATTCAAGGACATGTGCAGAAAGTGAATGTAAACTTAAGGGAATGCCAACATAAGTTAGATGCTGCTCTTGTCAGGGAAAACTTATTGGAAGGGGAAATTAGGGTGAAGAAGATTCTGATAAAGAAGAAAGATGACTTGCTAAAAGATACTTCGGCCAGAGAATAGTTGAATACCAAAATAGAGAGACTTCACTCTCAGGTGGCAGACTTAGAGGCCATTAATCAGGGTGAGTCAGCTAAAGCCATCAAATAATTGGAAGAGAGTATAGCTTTTGATGCTCTGACGGAAAAGAAAATGGCACATCAGAAGAGACTGTATGCATTTTTGAGTCATGCCTCGAGAAGGTAAGGTCTCATGTTTTAAAGATAGTTGTATCTCATGCATCATGCTCAAACCTGTTAAAGTTGACCGTTACTTATTTTGTAGAAGAAGTAAAAAGACTTCAGTTAAAATGAGATACCTTGTTCAGGAGTCTGTCAGACAAGAGTTACATTTGTAAAGTTGATATAGATCGAGGGAACTGTATGACCTCCATGGAAATAAATTTAGGCCCTCGACCTGCTGATTTAATAGAGAGGGGCAGAGTTTCTTTAACTCGCGAACTGATGTCTGACCGACCTCCTACTATAGGGAAAACACGGCTAACATCTCAATAGTAGAAAAGAATCCCTTATAGTGGTTGTGAATGCAACCTGAAAATAAATAGTATCTGCCGCAGACATAGCGAGATAGATAAAAGCTAGTATAACCTTTGTCTTATCTTATGTCTGGTAGGGTCTTTGATACAAAATAAGTTTTTACATCTTTTCTAATCGCATAGATGGGTTGAGTCAGTCAAACCAAGTGAATCTTGATTTAGCAGTAGTAACGTTGCAGATATATTAAAAGAGATGAAGGCTAATATTACCTTTGCCTTATCTTATGCTTGTTAGGGTCGTTGATATAAAACAAGTTTCAACATTTTTTTTAATTGCAGAGATTTAGTAGAGTCAGCCAAACAAGTGTTATCCTTGATTTAACTGGTATAATGTCCCATACAAGTTGAAGTAGATGAAGGCTAGTATTACCTTTGCCCTATCTGATGTTTGGAAGAGTTTTTGATATGAAACAAGTTTCTACATTTGTTTTAATCGCAGAGATTTAGTAGAGTCAGCCAAACCAAGTGTTATCCTTGATTTAACTGGTATAATGTCCCAAACAAGTTAAAGTAGATGAAGGCTAATATTACCTTTGCCCTATCTGATGTTTGGTAGAGTATTTGATATGAAACAAGTTTCTATATTTGTTTTAATCACAGAGATTTAGTAGAGTTAGCCAAACTAAGTGTTATCCTTGATTTAACTGGTATAATGATCGATTGAAAACTAGTATTATCTATTTTTTAATCTATAAAGTGTAGCTGAATCTACGTAAGTAGAAAGATGATGTGAAAAACTTGGAAGTTTTATTGATCAGTTCAAAATTTACATTGGATGGAGATGAAAATCTCACTTTTGGAATTGAAAAACAAAAGTGAGAAATGGAAATAGAGTAGTGAGACGCTTAACGATGTACCGTTTCAGTCGCCTAGTTGTAGTGGTGTGTTTTTCGAAAGGAGAATCTTCGCCAATACTTATTTGTAAAGAGAATATAAAAAAAGACTAGATAAATAAGATTTTACGTGGAAAACTCAGTAAAAGCTGAGATAAACCACGACCTCGAGGAGGATTTTGATGTAAAATCCAGTATATTGCTAGTTATTATAATATTTGGAGTGATAATAGGGCTAAAAAGTATTTGTGGTAAAGTTTATGGATTGCCGCTATCTTAATCATCTATTCTTTGCCTGTATTTATAGTATATACAGACAGTTTACAAAAAGAAAGAAATAGTCTCCTATTCCGGGGGGAGTGGGTAAACTTCGCGGATCTCTAGCAGCTCTTTTCTTGACCAGGCACAATAACTACTTTTGGTAGGTCGAGGACTTGTGGTAACTTTTTGAATGTAGGCCTTCGAGCATGTATGGCTGTCTTTGACTATACTTTGCTGGCTTACTCTTGTCGAATCTGGGAAATATACAACTACACTAGTGTTCTAAGGATTTGAAATGGGGATTCCCTCTTCTGTCATAAGATAATATAATTCTAGGCCTGAGAGACCTGTGATAATGAATGAACCCTCCCAATTGTCGGCTAATTTTCCAGCGTGAGACTCTTTGAGATGTTGAGGAATATCTCTGAGGACGAGATCATCGATTTGGAAGGTACGGTTTCTGACTCGGCTGTTGTTCGATCTTGCTAGCATATGATGATATCAACCTAGGTTAGCGATGGCATGTTCCCTGGTTTCATCGATCATATTGAGATTGCAAGCCAACAAACTTATTTTGCTCATCAGTCAACTCGTAATCTTGAACTGGATGATGGTATTCAGAAGGAATGATGGCCTAAGTGCCATAGGCAAGGATGAATGATGTGCATCTTATTAACTGTCGGGAAGTGGTTCGATATGCCCATAGGACATGAGGCAGCTTTCGAACCCAATTCCTTTTTTTTGTGTGAGTGAAACCGTGTTTTGAGTCCATCCATGATAGTTTTGTTGGTGATTTCGGCTTGACCATTACCTTGAGGCTAGTAAAGATTAGATGGTAAGTGGATGATATTGTATTGGTTGAGGAAGGTTACAATTTTTTCTCCAACAAATTGGGGCCCGTTATCGATACGAATTAGGTGGTGGCACCCAAACTGAGTAATAATGTGTTCCCGGATAAAAGAGATGGCCTCTTCTTCTCTGGTTCGACATAGTAGAACTGTTTCTACCCATTTTGTAAAATAATTGATAGCTACGAGTAGGTGACAGTGGTTACCTGGAGAATTAGGGAACTCGGCGACGAGATCAAGTATCAATCTTTTGAATGGGCAGAACACCTTGCTTGCATGGAGTTCGAGCGCAGGGGCGCGTATCATGTGTCCATGTCTTTGGCAGGCGTCACATCTGTACGAGTACTCTTCTGCTTGCTTACGCATGACAGGGCATAATACTCCTTATGTAATTGCTCTGCTTGCTAGTGATCGACCTGCGACATGGGAGCCACAAGTTCCTTCATGTAATTCGCGGAGCATTTCATCTGCTTTAGGTTTGAAGAGGCACTTGAGGTAAGGCCCTGTGACGAAAAGGCGGTATAGCATACTATTTTGATTTGTGTAGCGTTTCGAGTTGTTGATCAGCTGTCGGCGCTCCTTTGGATCTGTTGGAAGTGGTCAGTTGCAACTGTTGTCAATACCGAGGTAGGCAAAGAATGTCTTTTGCCAATCATTGTCTCCCCTTTTATCGTTCCCAGTATTGATCGTGCATACAGAAATGCGATTAATGCTAGGGGTTGAAATAATTTTGATATGGAGATATCGTGCTTCTGTACCCAGGGGCTAGATATGCCAAGGAATCGGCGTATTAATTTTCACCTCAAGGTAGATAATTGAGAGTTACTTTCACGAACTTGCTCATCCTATCTGCAATGAGGGCTACGTATTCAGTCATCTTTCTATTCGTCTTAATGCTCAGAGTAATGGTATACGATGAGTAGGGAATATGTGCAGACTGAGAGTTCGGGGATATCGAGCTCAAGACCGAGGTCGAGTCCATGAAAGAGAACTTCATATTTGGTGACATTATTTGTGGCCTAAAAATCTAAGCGGATCGATTTCTCAATTCTGTCATTGGAAGGGGTAATCAATACTATTCTGATTCCTGATCCTGCGAGTCCTGCTGATCCATCCGTAAGAAGTCTTCACCCTTTTGTTGTAATCCATTTAGCTCGTTTGTCAAATAGTTTGGGGGGTAGATCATCAGAAGATTCTTCTGTAAGGTCAGAGTCATGCTCCTCCCATTCGGGATCTTCCACTGGAAAATCTACAAGAAAATCAGCAACGGCGTGACCCTTCTCGAAATGACATTGCTTAAAATTGATATCATGTTCTCCCAAACTGATTGACCACTGTTGCACTCTCCTTGATTTTTCTTTCTTGGATAGAACTTTCCGAAGTGGGTAGTTCGTCATGACTTTGACTGAATGAGCTTAGAAGTTGTACTTGAGTTTTTGTGAAGTTTAAACAAGTATGAGAAAAACTTTCTCAATTTTAGAGTACCTCGTTTCCGTAGGAGTGAGGGTTTTGCTGATGATGTAAACTGGTTTCTCAATTATCCCTTGAAGGCGAATGAGAACTGAGCTGATTAAAGTATCTATGATTGCTAGGTAGATAATCAATTCCTCATTATCTACTGAGGTACTCATTATGGGGGACCTCCCCAAATAGGTTTTGAGATCCTGAAAAGCTGTTTCGCATTCTGGTGTCCATGTGACCTCTGTATTTGGCTAAAATTTTCCTCGTTTAGAACAACCGCGAAGTAATCAGAATAGCTGGCGACTGCGGTCTGAAGATTTAGAAGCGAAACGGTTGATAGCGGCAATCTTGCCGACAAGTTTTTGAACGTCTTTCGTTGTTTTTTGTGAAGGCATGTTGAGGAGATCCCGAATCGTATCTGATCGGCCTTAATCCCCTTCTTGCTGATATGGTGGCCTAAAAATTAGCTAGTATGTACCCCGAATTGACACTTATCAGGGTTAAGACGCATCCTGTAAGATCGAAGAAGTTTGAATATAGTATTGAGATCTGAGATGTGATTGTCTGACTGGCATAAGAGATCGTTGATGTAGACTTCAACGACTTTCCCTAGATGTACTTTGAACATGGTAGTCATTAATTGTTGATATATGGCGCCCGTATTTTTGAGTCCGAAGGGCATGACTTTGCAACAATAAAGACCTCTTTTAGTGATGAAAGTTGTATTTTCTTGATCTTCTTCCAAAAGTATAATTTAATTGCATCCTGAAGCTGCATCCGTCATAGATAGGAGGTCGTGGCCTGCTATGGAATTGAGGACCTGATGAATGTTGGGAAAATGAAAACTGTCCTTTGGAGTATATTTGTTTAGATCGGTAAAATCTTTGCAAACTCGGACTTTCCATTCTTTTTGAGACAGCGACAATATTAAATATCCAGTCTGAATATTTGGCTTCTCGAATAAATCCCACTTTGATCAATTTCTTGATCTCAGTGGTAACTTCATCTCGAAGATGAGGTGATAGTCATCGCTATTTCTGTTTGACCGCCGTGGTGTTAATGTTGATGGCCAATTTGTGACATGCCTTGGCCGGATTGACCTCAGGCAGTTCTTTGAAAGACCAAACCAAAATGTCTTGATTTAGTTGCAAGATTCGAATGAGAGTATCTTTTTCATGCTGAACCAGCTTAGTACCAATAAAAGTACCTCTGCTAGTTCCATCAATACTGATATATTCCGTGGGCTCCTCTGTAGAAGGTTGATCGCTGAGGTGATCAGCTTCCTGTAATTGATATATAGAAAATCTCTCTGAAGTATCAAGGATAGCAGAGACAGTATTCTCACTAGGTTGATAGAGCTTCTGACTACCCCTAATTTCATAAATACCATTGTTGTGTTTGAATCGGAGTGCCTGATGATAGGTAGAAGCGATTGCTTCCATGTTGTGAATCTAGTGGCGGCCCATAATCTCTAGATAACGAGATTTGACGTTGATGATATAGAAGATGGCGTCGATGGTAGCTAGTCCTGCGGTAATAGGTAAGATGATCTTGCCTACTCGTTCTCCTCTAGAACCATTGAGCCCACTGATATCGGTGTTGCTCTGAATAACTTGGTCGGCCAATCCCATTTGGTCGATAGTGCTCTGAAATGGAATCTCAATACCACTTCCAGTATTGATCATCATCGTGTACATGACAAACTATTTTATTTGGAGCATTATTAATAACGTATCATGATGTGGAAATTTTACATGGCTAGTACCCCAATCTTCAAAGGAAATCCCAAGTCGGCGATTACTCAACTCAGGAAGAAGCATGGCTTTTTTGTCTTGAGATGTGAGATCGCAGCATTCTGATAGTCTCTTGTGCTTGGATCTTTTTAGATCTGGTTGATTTCGATCATGTTGTTGTGGTGCATATGATAAAGATGCTTCTCCTCAGCTTGATTATTGGCCTGAACAACTTCAAGCTGCTTCTTATAGCTGCCATCTTTGTATGATTCCAGGTCGACAATATATTTGAATATCTATCCCTCTTTAAAAATGTACTCGAGCAATCTCTGTAAAGACTATCAACTGTCAGTAGAATGATGATTTACCTTATGATGTAGTCAATATGGTTGATTATCGATTGGTTCCAGTGGTTGAGAGACGCGGTAAAGCTTATCCTTCAAAATAGTGGAAACATTGTAGAGATTCAGACGTTCATCTTTGGGAGGATGGGTTTGTTTGGCGGATCATCTTTTTGAGGGTAGCCAGTGTTGCCCTTGGTACGCTTCTGATCTCTTTGTTCCTTATTTGGTTTAATGCTTCAATCGGTAGATGAACCTTTGGTGGTGAGGACAATTTTAGTAGATTTATGTCACTCTGACATCATCCTCTCCAGGTCGACGTAACTATTGACCTTGGTGATCATATCCTCCAAGGTTGCAGGTTTGTTGTGGAAAAGGTGCTCTTTGGCCTTACAGTTGAGCTGGAGCGCGTTGGTGAAAGCAATAGTAACTATTTTGTGATCTAGGTTATCCACTCTACGCGCGTGCTCTAAAAATTTCTTCACAAAAGCCTCAAGCTTCTCTCCGTGTGACTGTTTGAGACAGATAAAATAATACAAATTCTCCTCTTTGTCCCTGTTGTGATAATACATCTTGATGAACTATTTCTAGAGCTGGTTGAATATATATATGGATTCCTCGGGGAGAGAGTGGAACCATCGGAGTGGTTCCTCCTGCAGACTTGTGGCGAATAGAAGGCTGAGGATGTGGTTGAGATTAGAATGCAATCCCAATGAATCATGGTACTGCTGAATGTGCTCCTTCGGGTCAGTACCTTTGTATTTATTAATTTTTGGAGTATGGAAACCTTTCAGTATCTCCATTTCGAATAGTTCTTTGGCAATCGAACTTCCTTATAATTTTTTGATGCCGCCGGCGATTCCCAGAACTTGTGCTTCGATCAACTCCTTCATACGTTTGTCCATATGCTATTTCGTGACGTAATGACGTGTTGGTTGAATCCCTGGATGGGCAGGTTGTGGATGATGAGTACTGACCTTCACTAGAATGATCTCGTACTGGAACTTGATGTTGAGGTCGCCGTTCTTCCTCTTGGAGGATGAAAATTTGGTGACCTCGGCTGGCTTCAGACTAAACTTCACCACCCAAATAAATGGATAGCTGTGGTTCGTGCTAAACGTTCTTGGAAATAGCTTTACTAGCAACTCCACGAGGCCCCAATCTTTCCCTTGTAAAAATATGAGAGGACTCTGGCAACTGATCGTGACCTCTTGTTGAACGAGTATTTTGCAGAGCCTCTTGGGCGATCTGCATTGTTATCATCTGGTCTTCATGTCGTTTTAGCGTTGTCAAACGAGCTTGTCATTCTGTGTCGAGCTCCTTTTCGCGGAGCTCTCAATCCTTAGTTAACTGAAGTTCGAGCTCAGCGCGTTACTCTATTTCAGTGTTGAGATTCGCCTGCAACTCTGTAAGTTACTCCGGCTCCACTGAAACATCGAGCTGGATGCCTGTAGCCGGTCATCTGAAAGTAACCGTGATTATAAATTGTAGTGAAAGAATGCCATAGGATATCGTGCAAATGCAATCTTTCCTACTGACGGTGCCAAATGTAATGGCTAAATTCTGTAAGCTCGAAATGGCTTGGAATTCGCTATCACACCAATGAACCTGCGATAATATTCTAATAGAAAGCAAGAAATGACACATGTGATTTTAGCGTAGAAAACCTCTGAATAGGTAAAAAACCACGACCTCGAGAGGAGGATTTTGGTAAAAGTATCTTTATTGCTTGTGGTGGATATCTTATTACAAGTAATCTCTAGATTTAGAAATGCTTGAACCTTATAACTAAGACGTTTGAATGTTTCTGAGAATCTAGAACAAGTAGTTTTCTTAGTATTTCTCGTGTAATTTTCTGATCCCTGTCTCTTCTGGAACTTCTTCTTTACATAGGCCTTCTGTACAACTCTTCATCGTGCTGGAGCACATTCTCTAAACATTGTGGTTAGTGGTGGTTGACTGAGTAACTGATGAGTTCGTGAGAGACAGGTGTCTTTGACAGGTTAAGATTTTTTAGTTTGAGTTTGAACCATGTTCTTCACCAGTTCGTAGTGTAGGCTAAAATGTTGACTGGTGAAGTCATTGAAAATGCGTGGGTCTGAGATGGAAGTAATTCAAACTGGCGACAACTCGATTTTGCGTGAGATCGAGGGATAGGCCTCTACAGGTACAACACCCGAACTCCTCATTTCCTTAAATATCCCATTCACCTCACTAGCATACTCTTCTCTTGCATACCCTGAAACCATTGCACTCCAGCAAACCACATTCCTCTCAATCATCCTATCAAACACACTACATACTTCCATAATTTTCCCACATTTGACATACATATGCACTAAAGATGACTCCACAAACAAGTCACGAACCAAGACACAACTACAATGTCATGAACCTGTCGTCCCATTTCTTGTTATAAAACCCTAGTATATGCCTTAAGTTTACTAGGAAGGACATAGTTATTTAGGATAATGCAATGTAAGACCATTCAATAAATAAGTCGGGAAGCCCGATGGAAATGGCAGGTTTTCAAGCAAGCAGAAATAAGAGTAGAATATGAGAAAGTGTCAGGTTTTGCTCATTACGTTAGAGAAGTGGTGGAAATTGGCATAAAGAGAGATGAGTTTGGTGGATGTAGGGGCCTTCCCCTCGATCTCACCTAAATCGAGCTGCCTCCAGTTAACATTGCCACCTACTCCACAAATTGATGAAAAACGTGGGTCGAGCTCAAACAAAAAAACCTGAATAAGTCAAAATACCTGTCTCTCACGAAGTCAACAGTTACTTAGTCAACCGCTACTAACCATATTGTTCAGAGAATGTGCTTCAGCAGGATGAAGAACTGCGGAAAGGGCATATATAATGAAAAAGTTCCATAAGAGACAAGGACCCGAAAATTACACAAAAAATCACCAAAAAAACTATATTTTCTAGATTCTCAAAAATTTTAACTTCTTATTCACAAGATCAATCATTTCTAAGTCTAGAGATCACTTATAATAAGATATCAGCCCCAAACAATAAATGTTACTATTACAAAAATCTTCAACCCGTGGTCATGGTTTTTTTTACCTATTCATAGGTTTTTCATGCTAAACACCTGTGTCATTTCTTGCTTTCCATTAGATTTTGTCACATGTACATTGGTGTAAGAGCTAATTCCAGGCCACTTCGAGCTTACAGAATTTGGCCATTACATTTGGCACCGTCTGTAGGAAAGAAATCATTTCCACGATATCCTAAGGCATTCATTCACTTTATTACAAATTTCAATCATGGTCATATCCAGGCAACCAGCAACCGGTGTTCAGCTCGATCTTTCACTTGAGCCGGAACAACTAACACAGCTACGGGCAAATCTTAACACTGAGAATGAGAAATATAACGAGCTCGAATGACAATTAACTCTCGACCGAAAGCTCCGCGAGATGGAGCTCGATGCCGAACGACAAGCTCATTTGACAGTGCTCAAGCAACATAAAGATCAAATGACAACAATGCAGACTGCTTTGTAAGTTCTTCAGAATACTCAATAGGCTCCTCCAATACGAGATCGTGATCAGGTGCCAAAAGCCTCACAGGTTTTAGGACGGGAATGATTGGGACCTCAAGGAGCAACAAGCAAAGCCATTTCCAGAAATATTCGGAATGAACCTCAACCTTCCATTCATTTGGGTAGTGAAGTTTAGTCTGAGGTTAGCTGAGGTCACTGATGTTCCATATGTCAAGAGAAGGAACAATGACCTCAACCTCGAGTTCCAGCACGAGATCGTTTGAGTGAAGGTATCGGTACTCACAATCTGCAGCCTCCTCATCAAGTCACTCAACCGACACATCATTATGTCACATAAGAGCATATTGACTAGTGTATTATGGAGTTGATCAAAGTACAAGTTTTGGGTACTACTGACGACCTTACCAAGTTACAAGGAAATCCGATTGCAGAAGAACTATTCGATATGGAGATACCAAAAGGTTTACATACTCTGAAATTTTACAAGTACAAGGGTATCAATCCAAAGGAGCACATTCAACAATTCCATGATTTATTAGGGTTGTACACCAATCTCAACCACATTCTCTGCCGTCTGTTCGCCACAAGTCTACAGGAGGAACCGCTCCGATGGTTTTGCTATCTACCTGAAGACTCCATATACACATTCGACCAGCTGTAGAATCAATTCATCAAGGCATATGCTCATAATAGAGATAGAAAAGAAAATTTATATTCTTTTATCAGTCTCAAACATTCGTACGAAGAGAAGCTCAAGGATTTTGTGAAAAAGTTTTTGGAGCTTGCGCGTAAAGTAGACAATCTCAATTAGAAAATAGTTGTTACTTCTTTCACCAACGCACTCCAGCTCGACTGCAAAACCAAAGAGCACCTCTTCCTCAATAAACCTGCGACCTTGAAGGATATGATCACCAAGGTCAATAGTTACGTCGACCTGGAAAGGATGATGTCCGAAAAGCATAAATCTACTAAATCTGTCCTTACCATGAAAGGTCCATCTATAGATCAAAATACTGAACTGAAGGAGGACCAGGGTGGCCAAAAACGTGCCAAAGGAAACACCGGCAAGCCTCAGAAAGGCAGGTCACAGGTCAAACTAGTCCTCCCAAAGATGAATGCTTGAATCTCCATAATTTTTCTAATCCTCTCATAGGATAAGCTCTATCGTCTCTCCCAACCATTGGAGCCAATCCAAAATTGGCCGTACTGCATGCATCACAAGGTAAACCATAATTATACTGACAATTGTTATGCTTTACAGAGGTTGCTCGAATACATTTTTAAGGAGGGACGGATGTTTGAATATATTGTCGACCTAAAATCATACAAGGATGGTAGCTATAAGAAGTAGCTTGAAGTTGTCCAGGTCGAAGATCAAGCTGAAGAGAAGCATCTCTACCATATGCGCTACAACAACATGATCGAGATCAATCTGATCACCAACTCTAACAAATACAAATGCAGGAGACTGTCTGAATGCTGCGATCTCATAACTCAAGAAAAAGAAGCCAAACTTCTGCCTGAGTCGAGCAATTGTCGGCTCGGGATATCATTCAAAAATTGCGATACTAGCCATGTCAGGTTTTCACATCATGATGCATTAGTCATAATGTTCTAGATGAAGAAGTTTGTCATGCACACAATGATGATCGATACTGGTAGCGGTATTGAGATTTTCTTTCAGAGCACTATCAACCAAATGGGTTTGGCCGATCAAGTCATTCAAAGTGATACCGATATCAGTGGATTCAATGGTTCAAAAGAAGAGCGAGTAGGGAAGATCATCTTACCTATTACCGCAGGACCAGCCACAATCGTCGTTATCTTCTACGTGATCAACGCCAAATCTCGTTATCTCGGGATTATGGGCCGTTGCTGGATTCATAACATGAAAGCAATCGCTTCCACCTATCATCAAATACTCCGCTTCAAGCACAACGACGGTATCTATGTGATCAGAGGTAATCAATAGCTTTCTCGAGCTTGTAAAAATACTATTTCTGTGATTCTAGATACCTTTGACAGGTATGCTGCATAGTAATTTTGGAAAGCTGATCACCCCAATAATCAGCCTTCCATGAAGGAGCCCACCGAATACATCAACATTAATTAACCTAGCAGAGGTACTTTCATTGGTACTAAGCTAGTTCAACACAGAAAAGACACTCTCATTAAGTTCTTACAACTAAATCGTGATGTTTATGCATGGCCTTTCGAAGAGATGCCTGGGGTCGATCCGGCCAAGGCATGTCATAAATTGGTCATCAACATTAACACCACTATGGTCAAACAGAAATAGCAATGCCTATAACCGTGACTTCGAGATAAAGTTAACATGGAGATCGAGAAATTGATTAAAGTGGGATTCATTCGAGAAGGCAAATATCCAGACTGGATATCTAACATTCTCGCTGTCCCAAAGAATGGAAAAGTCTAAGTTTGTGTAGATTTCACCGATCTAAACAAATATACTTCAAAGGATAGTTTCCATCTTCCTAATATTTATCAGATCCTTGATTTCATAGCACGTCACGAACTTATATCTTTGATGGACACTACTTCTGGATATAATCAAATTCTACTCTTTCATCACTGAAAAATGACTTTGCTGCTACAAATTCATGCCCGTCAGACTCAATAACGCAGGTGCAACTTATCAACGGTTGATGATCACTATGTTCAAAGAACATCTTGGGAAATTCGTGGAAATCTACATTGGCGATCTCTTGTGCAAACGCATACAGTTCGTCAACCACATCTCAGATCTCAACACAATATTCAACATTCTTCGATCTTACTAGATGTGTCTCAATCCTGATAAGTGTTAATTCAGAGTACATTCAACTCGATTTCTAGGCTACCTTATCAGCAAGAAAAGGATTGAGGCCAATCAAGATTAGTTTTGGGCTCTCCTCGACATGCTATATCCAAAAACGACGAAAGACGTTCAGAAACTTGCTGTCAAGATTGCCACTATCAACCATTCTGTTTTGAAATCATCAGACAGCTGTCGTTGGCTATTCTTATTACTCCGCGGTTGTACCAAATGAGGAAAAGTTTAACCAAATGCAAAGGTTTAATGGATATCAGAATACAAAGCAACTTTTCTGGATCTCAAAACCTATTTTGGGAAGTCTCCCATCATGAGTGCCCCAGTAGATAATACAGAACTAATCATCTACCTAACAGTTATAAATTCTTCACAAAACTCGGTTCTCATTTGACTCGAAGGGAAAATTAATAAACAAGTCTACTTCATCAGCAAAACCCTCACTCTAGCGGAAATGAGGTACTCTAAAATTGAGAAACTTCTTCTCACTCTTGTTTATACTTCACAAAAACTCAAGCACTACTTTCTAGCTCATTCAGTCAAAGTCATAACAAACTACCCACTTCAGGAGGTTCTGTCCAAGAAAGAAAAATCATGGAGAGTGCAACAGTGGTCAGTCAGTTTGGGGGAACATGATATCAAATTTGAACAACGTCATTCTGAAAAGGGTTAGGCCGTTGCCGGTTTTCTTGTAGATTTTCCTGTTGAGGATCCTGAGTGGGGGGAGCACGATCCTGACCTTACAGAGGAGGTTACAAAAGATCCACCCTCCAAAACATTTGACGAGTGAGTTGAATGGATTACAAGGAAAGGGTGAAGACTTCTTACAGATAGATCGGTAGGACCCGCAGGGTCAGGAATTGGAATCGTATTGATTACCCCTTCCAATGGAAAAATTGAGAAATCAATCCGGTTGGATTTTAAGGCTTCAAATAATGTCACCGAGTACAAAGCTCTCATTCATGGACTCGATCTCGCTCTTGAGCTCGGCATCCCAGAACTCTCAGTTTACACAGATTCGCTACTCATCATCCACCCTTACTCTAGGCAATACAAGAAGAATGGCAAGATGATCAAATACGCAGCCATCATTGTAGATAGGATGAGCTAGTTCGTGAAAGCAGCTCTCGATTATCTTCCTCTAGGTGAAACAGACATGCCAATTCCCTGGCATATCTAGCCGTAGTCTTAGTCCCAGAAGCTTGATATCTCCAGATCAAAGTAATTTTAGCCCCCAACATTGATCATATTTTTGGATGCACGATCAACACTGGGGGCAATAAAGGAGGAGACGACGATTGGCGAAAGCCTTTCTTAGTTTATCTCGATATCGACAACTAATGGGAAGGTCCACTTCTGGCAGATCCGAAAGAGTGCCGACAACTGATAGACAACTCAAAGCGCAACACTAATCAAAGCAGTACTTTATACCACAGTTTAGTCATGGTGCCTTACCTCAAATGCCTCTCCAAACAGAAAGTCGACGAGATACTCCGTGATCTACATGAAGAGACTTTTGGCTCCCATACCGCAACTCGATCACTGGCAAACAGAGCCATTACACAAGGAGTATTCTGGCCTGGCATGCGCAAGCAAGCAAAAGAGTACTCACGCAAACGTAACGCATGGCAATAACATGGACAGATGATCCGTACCCCTGCGCTCGAACCCCATGCAAGCAAGGTATTTTAGCCATTCAAGCGATAGGCACATGATCTTGTCGTCAAATTTCCAAATTGTCTAGGTAACCTCCGCCACCTACTCGTAGCTATCGATTATTTTAAAAAATGGGTCGAAGCAGTTTAACTCTGTTAAACCAGAGAAGAAGAGGTAATCTTTTTTATCTGGGAATACATCATCACTCGGTTTAGATACCCTCACCTAATTCGTATCGATAATGGGCCCCGATTTATTAGAGAAAAAGTCGTAGCTTTCCTCAATAAACATAACATCCTCCACTCACCATCCAATCCATACTATCCTCACGGCAATGGCCAAGCCGAAATTACCATCAAAACCATCGTGGATGGACTCAAGAAAAAGCTACACTCACAGAAAAATGGGAATTGGGTTCAGGAACTTCCTCATGTCTTATGGGCATATAGTAGCACTCCATGACAGTCGACAGGCTGTACTCCATTCCTCTTTGCCTACGGTACCGAGGTTGTCATCCCTCCGAATACCATCATCTAGTCAAAGATCACGAGCTAATTGACGAGGAAAATGAGTTTGAATTGGCTTGCAACCTTAATTGGATTGATGAAACCAGGGAATGCGCCATCGCTAACCTAGGCTGATATTACCATATGTTGGCTAGTTCGTACAACAAATGAGTCAGAAGCCGTACCTTTCGAATTGATGATCTCATCTTCAGAGAAATACCTCAGTACCATAAAGAACCTCATGCTGGGAAACTAACAGACAATTGGGACAATTGGGAGGATCCCTTCCTTATCATAGGTCTCTCAGGCCTGGTATCATATTGCCTCATGATAGAAGAAGAAATCCACATTTCAAGTCCTTGGAACACTAGGCGACTAAAATGATATTATTGTTAAGTCCCTCACTACTCCATTTCACTTTCGCACTTTTTCCATTCCAAAGTGAGATTTTCATCTCCAGTAATGTACATCCTTTTCTATTTAATGAAACTTATAAATTTTTCTCCCATACATTTCTCTACTTCGTAGACATCACATAGATTAATGCATATATAATACTAGCTTTCTATCGACCTCTATACCAGTTCGATCAAGGATAACACTTGGTTGGGCTGACTCTACTAAATTTTTGCGATTAAAACTAAGGTAATACTTATTTTATATCAAAGACTCTACTCGACATAAGGTAAAACTAGCTTTTATCTACCTGAATATGGCTACGACATCATACCAGTTCGATTAAGGATAACACTTGGTTGGGCTGACTCTACTAAATCGCTGTAATTAAAACTAAGGTAATACTTGTTTTATATCAAAAACTCTACCATACATAAGATAAAACAAAGGTAAAATAAGCTTTCATCTATCTCAATATAGCTGCGACATCATACCAGTTCGATCAAGGATAACACTTGGTTGGGTGAACTCTACTAAATCTCTGCGATTAAAACTAAGGTAACACTTGTTTTATATCAAAGACTCTAACATACATAAGATAATGCAAAGGTAATACTAGCTTTCATCTCTCAACTTGTCTACAACAATAACTTTTTATTTCAGGTCACATATACAACCTCTACATTAGATCCCTTTTTGCTTTTTGGATGTCAGTTACACTTTCCCAGAAATAGGAGGTTAGTCAGCCATAAATTCTTGAGCTCCCCCTGCAACAGGAGGTCGATCAGCCATAAATTCTCAAGCTCGAGCAGTCACAATACTCCTACCATGCTCTATAAATTTTACAGGTCGAGGGCCTAAATCCATTTCCATACACTGCATACAATTTCCTCAATTTACATCAGTTCTGCAAATACATCCCCTGTCTGACAAACTATTGAACAAGGTATCCCTTTTTGATTCAATCTTCTTTACCTCCTCTGCAAAATTGGTAATAACTGCCCTCAACAATTATGAGTGTGAGGCCTCAGTTACAACCGACCTAGAAATATCCGCTCTAGCCTTCTAAAGGCGTTCTTCTGACCTCGCATACCATTCTTTTAGCCATATCATTTCTCTTTCTACCCAATCTGTGAAAGCAATATTCTCTTCTAATTTTTTATCAGCTTTTGTTGATTCAGCTCGATTAGCCACTTCCAAATTGGCCACTTGAGCGCATAGTACCTTAATCTCCCTGTTCAGTTCTTCCACATCTGGAATCTTCTGTAATATTTTTATCTCTCTACTGTATCAAAATATCCTTACCTCAAATAGTCCACTCTAACCCTTGTTCCATGGAAAGAGCAACATCCAACTTCCGTTAACACTCTCTTAACTTCTCATTTCCTTTTTGCACATGACCTTGAATTTAAGCCACATCTCCCTCTAGCTCTCTTATTTGACCTGATTGGCTAACAATATCTCCCTGTACAAAGGAGACCTTGGCATCATTCTTATTCTTCCTCGAGCGCTCTCTAACCTCGGCGTGTCTAACACATGAATTGGCCTATGCCAGTTTGGTCTTTAATTGTGCCACTCTTTCGTTTAACTCATCACACTTACGCTGTACCATCCAAAATTTAAAATATTTGGCAGGTAAACTTATAGTCAGTATCTTTATCAACCAATTTCTTCTTCAATCGCTCCAGCTCACTCCTCCTATTCGCTAGATCAGCTCGAATTTGCTCCTGATTATTATTTGTCTTGATCAATTCATTTTTTAAACTAGCCACCCTCCGATTTAAACCATCCTCCAATTTTTTTAGTGTCTGCATACGATAACGGGTCGTGTCAGCCTCCCTGCTCTTTACCATCTGTATGTCATTTTGGCTTTTGAGTTTTGCTGCATGTTCTTTTAACTCAGCGAGCTCTTTTTTCCCTTTCTCAATTTGACATCCTTCTCCTTAATCTTCTGAGCTAGGTTGATAGTAGTCTGTGTTGCCTCAACAAACTTGAACTGTACCTTTAGATGTTGATCTTCTCTATCTTCATTCGCTTCCCTTATCCTATCAATCTCCTCCGCAAATTCTTGGTTACATTGGCAAACATTATTTTCGCGTAAGCAAGCTGACTCCAATTTGACCTGCACATTATAAATACATTATATCAAGTTCAATTCAGAACACTCAGTCACCACATATGATTCATTTCTAACTAGATATCTATTTTTTAACATTTATCGTATAAGACTACTTCTAAACTTAAGGTCGAAGTACGATCTCAAATGGATCCTCTATAGCATTTACTCCCAAGTCTAAGGTACACATTCTTTATTTTTTTAAGTTATTAATACTTTGGTATTTCGTATGTGCCATTTCAGTGCCATTGCCACTAAGCAAATAATAGGTTTTTGGTCCCTCTCAATACTCAATTTATTACTTCGTAGCTCTATACTAATGAAGCATACAAATCAAATATTTTTTCTCTGTTCTAATCTGCAGCTCCGCTTGAGAAAACAGCAGAGACGCTGAGGCGTCTCTCTCCTTAGCAAGCTCTACCTCTAAATATTTTATTCTGAGGCGTATGTCTTTAAATTCCTATAACAAGGTTTACAAAAGAAACTTAGTCCACAAATTCTATCCAACAAAAAATATCCAATTAGTTTACAAACATTCCCAAATATTCATACAATCACAAAACCATCACACTGCTCTACCTTCTCATTTTCACCTTCTGGGCGCTCGTTGTCATCCTCTTGGTTGCCTCTCACCATCTGAGGAGACACACAATCCAACCTGTCAACAATGCCAACATCAACATCTTCAATCTCTTCATCTTCCTCCTCTACCACATAGGTGCCTGCCCTAATGGCATCCACCTCATCCTCAGAATATCCTTTTGACACAAGGTGGCGCCCGAGTCTGTCATGCTCAGTTACCACCTCTTCTAAATTCGTTCTTACTTCCGCATGAAGATTGTTGATCTCCACTACTTGCGAAGCCTTCAGAGCCTCCACCCGTTTCCCCCCTTGAGCAGATCAGTTTTCAATCGAGCTACGTTCCTTTCAAGCTTGACCTTCTATCTCTTCAGCTCAGCTCTCTCCTCCTCGACCCAAGGCATATCCCCTTCATCAGACGAGCAGCCTGCAAAAAGTCAAACAAAATCAATCTTATTGATTAGCTCGAATCATAATACAAAATTCATCACAATATACGTTCGAGCATATGAACCTGCCATTTTTCTCATCACTTTTTCCCCGTGTAGAGCAGTCAACCTAGTTTTTTTCTCCACCTCTTTCAAATCGTCCTCCACAACAGGTCGATCCTCTGCAACCTTCATCCCCGACCTCTCAGAAGGTTCAACCCTTCTCTTTTTAACGGCCTCATCACTTCCCGTGGTTCTAGAGGTCGAAGGGCGCTTCAACATCTACTTCTTGGGAAACATTCGAGCCAATTTACTCAACGTAGTTGACTCAGGTAACCCTGTATAATCCACTCTAGGGGGTTTGGATGAGTTGACTCGCTTTTCTCCATCAATTCCCTTTTTCTTATTGCCATCAGTACTCATCATTAGTCTCGTCGACTGAGATTTTTAAACTTTTTCAACTCGGCTATTGACACGCTTCTTCCTGCTAATGCCAAGTTCCTCTAATGCAGCCTCGAGCTCTGTCTCTTCCTGAGCAACTGTATCCAACAACGACTCTTTCCTCGTCACCTGAGATTTAGGAGCTGTCATGCACAAAACATTATTATCAGCAGAGCATCATACAATTTCAACTATCAATCTCATACATTATACATTGTTATACTTACTTTGTTTTTCAGTTCTAAATAGAAGTTTCATGGGTTCTTCATCATCTCTCTGAAGGCAATCACCCTTCACCCATATCACATTATCATTCCATGGTTGACCTGCTGAGTTCAGATCGAAGAAGCGAGGCCGAATCAAACTCGCACAGAAATACGCCCCTCCAATTACAGAATAGTTTTGTACCCCATAAAACTGTAATACATCCTCAAAGGATATCCTCCTCCTTCGATCTCCTTCCCACCGTGAATTCAAATATTCGTATACACTTATCCCTTTCGCCATATTGCTAAGGAGAAGACTCAACACGTACTCCAACTGAGATAAGTAACATAAAAAGCCCTCTTAAAGTTCACTCTGAACATTCCCATCAAAATACTCCTGAGAGATCGATTCATCTATAGCCCTATCCTTTTTCTCCTTTGCCAAATCGACCAACAAATAAAAATATTCCTCCCCCGTCACTATAGTGCAAACCCTAAATTGCCTACCGGCGTGTTCTATACAGTTACCCCATCTATCTTCTACCGAAGCCTTGGCTTTACAGAACTCTTTGAATACATCAGAGTGAGGAGGATATGATACTAATCTTCCAGGGAAATCTGGAAATTGATCAACATCTATTTTTTCCTCCCTTTCAGATATTTCAATATCAGAATCAGCCGATCGACCAGAGGTCGATGCCTCACTTACAGGGGACCTCACCATATCAACTACAGAAAAAGATTTTTTTCCTACACAAACACTCCTCATAATCGACCTACACATAGGTCCAGGTATCTATCATTATCTTTTACATATACGTCAAACACATACAAGAATCTTTCGTATATCATATGTCAAGCTGGTTTGCATAGATTACTATAAATAGTAATTTGTAGATTATCCTAGAAACAAAAATGTAATCTTCAAAAAAATAGGTACACACATCACAAATCTTCTACTAACCTTCTATGTCCGAATGTGAATTCGAAGCTGCGCCAAGTCCTATCCTCACCACACTATTGTACAACCACCTTCGTGACTCATTTTCAATAACTCTCTCATACTTTAACTGATGGCCACTGTCAATTAAATCTCAGCAAGTTTCTGTGCTATTCTTACTTGTCTTCTTCCTTCCACTCTCACTACTCTTCGAGTTTTTAGAAGTTGAGAAACGTTTGATTGACAAAGATGAAGCAGCATTTATATTTTCTCTCTCTAACTGTTGGCAGTTATTGAACCTTGTACGAGCCATTCTCGGTTTTGGAACCAATGCATCAACTCCACTATCTATGTCAGATGTCTTGCACCTTTTCGGTAAAAATGTTTTTCCATCATTGCCCTTTGTCTTATATTTTATTCTATTTTTATCTCTCTTTTCCAAGTCTCCCTCTGAACTCACCATATTCATAATGACTCATTCTTACACGCAATCGAGTTTTCACAGCTTTACACAAGGGACGAAATCCGAAGCTCCCTACTTTTATTATATTTGCTTCTTCTACTTATAACAACAATGACGTCATTTCCAAAGCTCTCATAACAAAATTTTAAATATTTTCAAATTCATTTTTCATAATTTTCACAAAAAACATTCACAAAAATAGAGGATTAATTCAACAACAATTTCTTTCAAATTATTCAACCTTTATGTTGTTACCTACATTCTGTCACCCCTATTTACATTCGCTTCATCACCTTACATATAATTACATATCTTAAACAACCTTGATGTCTTTGGAAAGTACATCCAATTAGATATCATCCAGCAATCCTCACATCTTTTAATTCGATCTCTTCCACAGCAAGCTCTCCCACATAAACTTTTTGAGTTGCTGGATCCACCACAATTTCTCGGAACATCTCTTCATAAAAATAACGTTCATACTCACGTTCCCTCCCAATCCCATCTAAACCTTCCAGTCAAACCTCCATCACTGAGAACTCAACATCATAATCAAATACTTTAAAGATTCGCTCCCGCACTTCAGCAATCTTTATCGCCAACTGCCCTTCAGCGGCATACCTAATTCTCTCAGATCGAGTCCACACTATTCTTATTTCCTTCCCCAAACTTTAAATTCCTTTCCCCCTTATTTATTCATTTTTGCTACCAATTACCCGTAAGTCATGATATTATCCTATTATCTCGTAATAAAAACCCCAAGATCTTGAGAAAAATTATTTGAACATATCTCTTCCTATCGAACTCAGTTATTTCATACTTTTCTAGATCAAGCTTATTTTTTCCAAGTCTAATATTCTAGAACGATCTCTGTAAGATCGATTCTTTATTTTGAACCTTTTACAATTTCTTTTACCCCCATATTTTTAGTACATAGATCGAATAATATTTCCCACTTAACACATATTTTCATAGATAAATTTCTAACAGCTCGATTATTACAAATATTTTACTATCTGCCCTCATACATTTTATTTCATGCGATATTTGAAAGTCTTCGGATCATATAGCTCGATTTCTAGAGTTATTCTATTTTATATCAATATAGAGTTTGGATTACCAATTTTATTCATCTCGAAGTAAATTATAAGTGCTTTTGAAAATAATAAGTCTTTCAAGTACTCGGCATCAGGTACTTTACAGATAATAGGTCTTTTAAGTATTCAATATTAGGTACTTTACGGCTATATGTTTTTCAAGTACTTTTATAGCTTACAAGTCTTTCAGGCACTTCGGAGTATCAAATCATTCAGTTCATTCTACTTTAGTGATCTTTTACCCAGATTCAAAGCAGACATTGGATACAACAAGTGTTCTCCTTCCCATGAGTTTGATCAAAGTCTCGACGAACTTCAAATGGAAGCTATAAAAGTAGGAGACTCGGTGCTTGAACCAACTCTTCCGACTGAAGGTCTTCTCAGCGCAGAGTGGCGATGGAAGTGTAGGAGCAGACTTCCATTCTCCGTTTTCCTCCTCCACTAGCATCACCGCCTCTCCTATAATAACTGCCCCCTCAGAGTTGGTAGAGATGAAGAGGGCCTGTCCTTATAATCAATTCATGCACAAGACTTTAGCGAAACTATCTCCCTGTCATGCCTATCCTTTTATCTACCTCTACGAACCTTGTCTTCCACAAGAATGCGGAGACAATCCCAAGGTTGCTCGCCTGCCAAGACAATGTGGTGAAACCTCCATCTATAGTAAAACTCTACCTCAACTTTAACCACTTTATTTTTTGACATTCCTTAATTCGTCGGAGAAACAGGAACAGGAGTTGGATTTTCTAAGGACTTATCCCTAAAATACTTTAACTTTAACCTTTGTATTTTAGAAGCAATTCTCTCTTCAAGAGCCATTCTACGCGTCTTCATCATCTTCAGCAATTTCAAAGAATATTACAGTAAAACAAATGTACTTGGCCACAAACCTTGGTACAAGTACTATTTATATAACCCTACATTTATTATGTAGGTACGTTTCCCCAAGAGTTATCATTCAATGCAGGCGAAACTTTTTAAACCCTAACCGTCACATACATTAATATTCCCATCAGCATTTAATGCACGTACATCCCCCCTTGACACCCACATTTTTCATGCACTCAAACACCATCATTACTCCTTTCCTTATTCAAATTTCCAACCCGTATACCCAAAAATTCTTTCTCAACTCAAGCCACTTGTGACTTCGGTTGCGAGGGAGAGATTGTAGGACTCCTCGATCTTACCTAAATTAAGATATCTCCAATTCAAACTACCTCCATGTTAGGCTCACAAATTCTCCACATGGCTTTTCCAGTCAATATTGCCACCTACTCTACGAACTGATATAAAATGTGAGTCGAGCTCAAACAAAAAAACCTAAACAAGTCAAAATACTTGTCTCTCAAGAACTCAGCAGTTACTCAGTCAACCTCTACTAACCACATTGTTCAGAGAACATACTTCGGCACAATGAGGAACTGTGAAAAGGCCTATATAATGAAAAAGTTCCAGAAGAAACGAGGGCCAAAAAATCATATGAAAAATTACCAAAAAAATTATATTTTCTAGATTCTCAAAACTTTAAACTTCTTATTCGTAAGATCAAGCATTTCTAAGTCTAGAGATCACTTATAATAAGATATCAGCCCCAAGCAATAAACGTCACTATTACAAAAATATTGAACCCGAGGTCGTGGGTTTTTACCTATTCATAGGTTTTCTGCGCTAAACACCTGTATCATTTCTTGCTTTCCATTAGATTTTTTTAGATGTACATTGGTGTAAGAGCTATTCCCGGCTACTTTGAGCTTTCGGAATTAGACCATTATAGTGGAGATGGGACTATGGTTAGAGAGGAGACATATTTTGAGGATATGAGAATGGGCTTGTTGGGTTACTGAGAGAGATGTTGTGGTTGGGCTTAGATGGGATAGGATAGCTGTTAGAGAGTAGTATGATAAAGAGAAAGTTTGCCTTGCCATGGTTGTTGTTTCTCTGGAGGTTAGAACAACTCATGGGGGTTTAGTAATCCAAGTAGCGCCTGGAGCTTGAGGTTTTTGTGAGCTTCAAGCTCCTTGGGTGATCACGGTACTTGTTTTCTAACCCCTTTTCGTAGAAAATTTCGCGTAGTTTTACAAAGAGTTTATTTTGTTTTGGAAGTTCCACAACTAAGTTTGAGTTTTTCAACAAACATTGCTAAAGTATTACCTAATTTCTTTTTCGGCAATTATGAGAATAAATACAACTTTATGCCAACTTTATAAATTCAGACCTAGGGAATAATAAATTCCAAAATCGATACTGGTAAGAGGAAAGCCCCATTTTCCCCCTATTAAAGTTGCAATATAGCAGTACACAACCACCTATTTTTGGGTTCCACAAGTACGAATGTCACTTTCAAAATAATAAAAACTTGTAAAACTCATTTAAAACTACTATATCAAGCCACATGTTATTACCATTTGTTATTTATCATTTGTTAAGAAAAACTTTGTCATTATATCACTAGTAATCAATGTCATTTGATAAAAAATATTTGTCATTTGTTTTCCCATAACTTTTTCCTTTGTTCTGAAATCTACCTTTTATATTCACGCAAGTTTCATATTTGCTCAAAATTGTTTGTCATTTCTAACACCATAACGTTGTCATTTTTTTAATATAGTGTTACCTATTTCAAAATGTTACCTATTTTTTGCAGACACGTGAGCTCCATAAGTACGAATATTACTTCCAAAATAATACTAATTTTTTTTCAAATCATTTAAAAATATATTATCATGCCATGTGTGTACAAATTTTATTCCTTGATGTATGTATAAGGCAGACACTGTTACCATCTTATACATTGCTTGTCATTTGTTTCGAAACAGATTGTCCTGCCTTGAAGCAGATTTATTATTTGCAAGAACGCAGACTCTATCACCAATTCTGTTACTATTTCCCATCTTGTTTATAGTTAGGTATCACGTGTGGTTTATAATAGTTCATCTGGTTTTTGGCGCCAAAAACGATCCCGATTCATCGAGCAATTTCTTCTTCTTACTCGACCGCAAAAACTGTAAAAACCATCCCGATCATTTGGCACAAACCATCTGTGTGACTACTGCCTTCCAAGTATTTTATTAAAGACTGGTACTCTACTCCATGGGCATAGAGGAAATGATGGCACTCTACTCCTGGAGATGGTACTTTACTCTGCTCTACTTATGAAGCAAATGATAACAAATTGTCTATGTTGATGTTGCCTACCAAACTATGTCATTTATTCAGATGAACTCTAGCATTCTTTCAGATACCTATGTTATTTGTTAACAAATAGTTATCATTATCTATACCAACTTTCTCATTTGTTCAGTCTTCTTTGTTATTTGTTTTAGCATAACTTGCCATTCGTTCAGAAAAATATCAACTGCTTCAATATTACTGTAGGTTTGTAGGATGTGGGCTCCACAAGTAAGGTCGTGGGCTTCACTAGTACGAATGTCACTTCTGAAAAAAGAAAAGAAAAGATTGAATCATTTTAAGATATATTATTGCGCCACATGTCCAAATTTAATTCTTCGATGTACACACGCCATTATATTACAAGACGTGTAAGGCATACACTATCATCATATCATATATTTCTTGTCATTTGCTGCTGGTCAATTTGTCACACTTTTAACCAGTTATATTGAATCATGCAGACTCTGTCACCAATTCTGTATTATTTAACATTTGTTTAGTATTATTTAGGGTTAGGTAATACGTGCAATTCACACGAGTTTCTTTTGATTTTGGAGCCAAAGACCATCCCTATTCCTCAAACAGTTTCTTCTTACCGACGACTGCAAAGACCACAAAAACTGCAAAAACTATCCCGATTCTATACATCGTATGTGTGATTAACAACCGCAAGAACTGTCCCGGTCGCACAAACTATTTTCTCACAATCATCGAGTCTTGCGTGTGTGCGATTTTAGTATGATTTTAGTATCAAATTGTCTGTGTAACTACTACCTACCAAGTGTTTGAGTAAAATCTAGTTTTTCTTTCATAATGAAGTTTGATAAAGAAGTAAATGTGCAATTTGATGAGGATGACCAAACGCAGGAGGGTAGAACCAAGAAGGGCACCTTTAATGCTAAAAAACATACCTCTCAGTGTACAGGTGTGGGACTTCACAAAATATTTAGAGCTCTGCCCGAAGAGGAGAATGGTATTCTTCGTACCACCTGCTTTGTACCGTTAATGTTGATTGATCCAATAACGACGATGTCGACGTTAGCTGCGGAAATATTTGATCATCATCTTGGTGATATGAAGTTTCAATTTAGGGGGATGATAATTCATATGAAACTCATTCACGTTTGCCTAATTTTTTTAGGCTTACGTGTCTCTCATATTTCAGATGATTTTTTATTTGTTGATCCTAAATATATAACAAATTTCAAAATGAAGCGATTCCCCAAGAAGAATAATACATATGGGCTGAAGGAAATTAATAGGGCTTTAAAAAATGCAAAATTGGAAAGACACCATGGTGAGATTCTAATTTGGCATTTGTTTGGTCTGCTTTATCATTATTCTACATTGTATTTGTCACCTCAAAAATTTATGTATTGTATTTACCATTTTTAGGTCTTGTTTTATTTTGTTTTATCATTATTTTCGAAGTTTATTATCATTATATTATGTATTCTTTGGCATTTTTTACCCATTCTTATTCTTTGCCATGTGTGCTTTTGTTTTGTAGATGATATTTTTTAATTAAATTTGTTAAAAATTTTACTACCTTTTTCCTTCCGAACAAGGGGAGAATCATTGAGGTAAAGTATGTTGATCTGGTAGATATTCTAGATCAGTTCAACAGATTTCCCTAAGGTGAGCAAGTCTATAATTTCTTATAGAGTCAAATAGTAGAGTTTACCGATTATCGATCGGCCGTTGATAAAAAATGAGATAAAGCTTTATCACTGCACAGATGTACCCGGGTGTTGGTGATATGGGTTTTCCTCTCTATTCCTGACCTGAAGTTTTTAAGAATTTAGGAATTCAAATATTTGTTCCCTAAGCTACAAGGATGGAGGATGACATCTTTTAAGCGTCACCAAATTGTGACGTTTAAAAAGTTTTTTGCTAATCCCAAATTGGTAGTAATAGTTTTGAAGCCGTCTAAGACTAACATGCAGCAAGAACTTGTATAAGTGGCCATGTTAATCTTCCTTTATTTGCATGAGTGATTCATTTTATTGCTTTATTATCATTTAATTTAGGTTTCTTATCATTTTGTTTTCTTAAGTTTGGCATTTGTTATCCTCTTCCTGTCATTTGCTTGATTTCTTTCTCTGTCATTTACCCTGTCATTATTAAGTTCTTTTTTATCATCTGTTTAATACATATTATCATTATTAGATGTTTTTTGTCATTTCTAAATCACTCTTTGTCATCTGTTTGAATATTTTAGAGAAATCACATTGAAGTACCAGTAATCGACGGTGCGACTGCAATCGGCATTGTGCCTGCAATCGAACCACCTGCAATCGGTGCACCTGTAATCGGTAGTTGTTCTTCCTCCACTAATATCAGAGCTGCAGGTGTTAAGGTATGTTCCTAGTTAGAGGTCCAAGGTAAAATGTTGCATAGCCATGGTAAAATGTTGGAACGAATTTTAATGTCTACAGTTAGAGATAGTACTATAGTACTTGGAGATGGTACTCTACTCCTTAGGAAGTTCCAGTACTCTACTCCTAAGAAAATGGCAAAACACAAGCGAGAAGAAGAAGATGGGAAAAGAAAGATGGCTGGGTTGATCGCCTGGCAAAAAGAGCTTCAAGAAAAAATCGAAAGATTAAAGAGAAGAAAAAAGCTAAAAGGGAAAGGGAGAAGGCTGAAAAACATAGAAAGAAACGTAAGACCAATGCCAACCAGAAGAACAAGAAGGCAGAAGAAGCTACTGTACCCCTGAAGAAAAAATTTGAAGGCCAAAAAAAAGCTTTCACTGATGAACAATTCTATGATGTCTCACTAATCATTTTGAAATCCTTAATCCCCAAGAAGGGTAATAGAGCGCCAAGGAAGAGATGGGTGGCATTCCCAGATCTTAAGTCTGATGAAATTCAATCAACTACAAAAAAATTTATTCAGAAAGTTTCTCCAGTAGAGGGATTGGAGGTAGATATTTTTTTTTGGTAGAGGCTGAAGTTGAAGCTGTGATGGAAGTAAATTTGGAAGCTATATCTTATAAATATGGTGGTGATCGTCTAGAGATATTATCCGCTTACGACTTCTTATAATTTGTTTGATTTTATTTAACATTTTTCTTCTTCATAATATTGGTATTTACTTTCTAAACTTTGTTATTTGTTCAGAAGTCTGTCATTTGTTTAAAATTCTTTGGCATTTGTTTGGATGTCTTTGCTATTATATTTTCCATAACTTTCATTTATTATGAAGTATTTATTCATGTCATTTATTGTATGTGAAGTGGAAGAAGGGTGCAGTGGAAGATGAGGAAGTTCAAGATAAATTGGTTCAAGAAGAACAACCTCAAGTTGTTGAAGAAGAGGAAGTTCAAGAGGTATTTATCTAACATTTTTTTTGAGTTATCTATTACATTTGTTGTGTGTTACTCTGTCATTTGTTTATTTAATTTTACCATTCATAGTATGTATATCCTATTTTACAGATGGAGGATTCAGAACAACAAACTGCAGTGATGTATTTTGTTGGAAAAAAAGATATAGTGGAAGAAGCTAATGAGGTATTTAACTAATATTTGTTTGTTTAGAGCTATCCATAATATTAACATCACCTATCCATACCATTTTTAATTTGTTTATTCTTTACCATTTGTTGTACAGACTATGTAGGTTGCCGACCAAACAAAAATTGAAGTAGTGTTCTTCCACCAGGAAGAAGATGTTGATTAAGCTAATCAGGTAACTTATCAATTGTTTGTTGGTAACTTCTTATTTTTTTCTATTTATTTTACCATATATTATATTACTCTTATCATTTGTAGTCTGATTATTTACAGACTAGTGCAGACCAAAAAACTGTTGTATCTGTCGAGGAAGTAGAGATGGTTGAAGGCAAGGATGATGATAATGGAACTTCACAGAAAAAACTAGACCCTACAAAAATAATAAAAGAAATGGATGTTGACCTGACCAATGCATGAAGTACTTTTAAACAGACCCTGAGTAATAAGATTTCATGACATATCGTATTACTCATTCTCATGTAATATGCACATTTATATTTTCTTATTACTCAAGTAATTTATTTGTTCGGCTTGTTTTAACGGAGTCAGAAGTGGACGCCACCTTTAAGAAGAGGCATAAACTAACTGACAAAGATATTAATGACAAATCCTTGACATGGGCTTATCAAATGAACCTATTGCATTCACACCTTGACAAGCTTCTTCTTAGATTGTTATTCAAAGACCCCTCTCCCAGGATGAGAAAAACAAGGTGGACCACGTCTGGTTACTGAGGAAGGATGAATTATCTAATAAAGATATGGACTACAACACTAGTACTTATAGGAGGATAAGTAAAGAAACTATTTGCCTTAACGCTCTCTACACATTACATCTGAACCAATGGTTAGATAATGAAGTATTTATACCATTTATTTATTTTCATATGTCATTTATTGTGTTATCCTCTGCCATTTAGGTCATTTTGTCTAAAATCTTTTATTTGTTCAAGAGTCTCTACCATTTGTTTTCAAAGTGGTTGTCATTTGTTCATTATACCATTGGCATTTGTTTGTACAAAAGTTATTTTCCTAAAACCTTATAATTTGTGTTGGAAGTCTTTGTCATTTGTATTTCTAAACTTTATCATTTGTTGTTGATAATTTGTCATTATCTTTTTCTATTTAGGCCATTAATGTTTATATTAAAGCCCTGATTCAATTTTTTGATTTACAACATCGTGTTCGCCTAACTAAAGAAAATATTATGTTAACCGATATGTATTCGGATCAAATTATAGGTAGGGCTTTCAATGTCTGAACTTGGATTATGTCCTCTCCAAAAGCTGTAGAATTAAAGAAGAAATCGATTTGGGAAGAAATTACTTCTATGAGATGGGATTTTACAGTTTTACGCTACTTCGATAGAGGAGATTTTAAAATGATGAATTCAAAATTAATACTCCTTCCCTAGAATCACAATGGAAACCACTAGATCCTTTGTATTGTATCCTTTAAGGAAAGACAAATATGCATCTACGATTCACTGGTTGATGTAAAAATGGTAAATGCAAAGAAGAAGTAGTTATCTCCTGGACACCAGCTTATTCCAGATCAACTATTAATGATCTTCCCTTAAAAGTTGATATGAACTGATTTTGCTTATCGTAGGCCACCTATTAGTTCAAAGGTAAAGACATATAATATTAACTCCAGATGGACAACTCATTTTGGGGAGTGTCCACTACATCCAAATAGTAATGACTGCGGAATCTATATGCTTATCTTTTTGGATAATATTCTAAGGGAGATGAGATTTCCCGATCTGATAAACGGTGATAAATGTCCTTACACAATTGCTTATGACATATTGAGGCTAGGAGTTGAGCCAAAGGCAACTTGAAAACTTTGACATCCATTTTGTTGTAAACTATAATTTTTGTAGATTTGTAAAGTTATAAACAGTTATGAATAAAATTCATTTATATAATCTTTATCATTTTTAATTTACTCTTTGTTATCATGTGATGAATATTTATCATTCGTTAGAATGGAGTTAGAATGTAATGCCTGTCTAGTTGAATGTATGTCATTTGTTATATATGATTTGTCATTTGTTATCTATGATTTGTCATTTGTTATATATGATTTGTGAAGCTTTGAGTTTTTTTAAGGTTGGTAGTTTATTTTAGGGGGAATCTTCCCTCTTATTACTGTAGCAGATTAGCCTACTTAACAACTTCAGTAGGAATAGTTTATTATTTGTTCTGTATGATTTATCATTTTCTTTGCTAGACCCTTGTCATTCTTTTGGAAATCTTTATAATTTTTTATAGCTTTTTCATTTGTTCAGTAAACTTTGTGATTTGGTAGTTTTATTACTGTAGAAGATTAGACTACTTATTAGCATTTAATATTAGAGAATAGGGGTGGCAACTAGGGGGTAGTAGGTGGGACCAGTATCGATTTGTTAATTTTAGTAACGATTTTGGAAGAGGCTTGCCAAAGTATCGATTTTGCAAAGTTGGCATAAAGTAATATTTATTCTCATAATTGTTAATTTCTTTTTAATAAATGCTTTAGAGACCCAGGGTCGTAAGCCCAGAGGATCAATATGTTAATATTCTTGTTCAGGAAAAAAAGCTTACCAATTCAGCAATTTTTACTATATTTCTTCACTATCTGGAGCTCACAGAAATAAAACCTCCCCTTTCTTTTTCTATTACCCCTACTCATATTCAAAGTTGAAATTGCATTGAATCAATGGAAAACATTAAACTCCATTAGTGTTGGTTAAAAAGAGAAAAAATAACAGCATTGAAATGCCCCTTAAATATTCATGCCATGCCCCTTGATACTTCTTTAAGTTTACCTTAACTTACTTCGATTGATTTTTACTCTATCAAAATAGAAAATTTTCATTTGTATTCACTCTCCCTCTCTAAAAGCCATTGATGAAGATGGGTTGATTAATTTGAATTATAAAGATAACGGCAAGGCATGAGTTTCCATGGTAATTGAAAACTAATTCAAGATAATGAAGGTATCGAGAAACCAATTTACTTCATCAGCAAAGCCCATGCTCCTACTTTAACAAGTACATTGCTAATGAGAAACAACTTCTAGCCTTGGCATAGAGCTCTCAAAAAATTTAACCTTATTTCCAAGCACATAGAATCAAAGTCATTACCAAGTTTCCACTTAAATTTGTACTATCCAAAAAAGTAAAATCCAGCATAGAACAATAATGGTTTGTGCTTCTAGGAGAATATAATTTTTCTTTTGAACCCCAAATATCAATCAAATGACAAACTGTACCTAATTTCCTACCAGATTATCCTGTTAAAGACCCAGATTGGGAAGAACTCAAAAAAGTGATATCCAATGACTCTATTGTAGAGCCAAATGCATGGTCTAAAAGTACGGGATAGAGACTCTTCACGGGTGGCTCAGTAAGATCACAAAAATCAAGAATTGGAATTGTCTTGGTTACCCCTTCCAATCAGAAGATCGAGAAGGCCCTTAAACTAAAATTCTTTGGAACAAACAATGAAGCATAATATAAATAATCTTACATGGTCTCGATCTAACACTAATATTTGGGGTGGAAGACATAGCAGTTTATGTTGATTTTTTGCTGGTAGCCAATCACTACAAAAAAACATTCAAAACATCAGGAAAAATGATCGAGTATGTTGCCTTAATCACATAAAAGATAAAGAAATTTAGAGATGAGCTACTTACATTACAATAATGTTGGAGGATAGCGAAAGGAGGACCTTGGATTTTGAAGTAATCCAATATTTTAGTCTCGACAACATACACCTAATACATATTCAAGTTATTGAAGATGAAGATCCTGAAGACTAGAGAAAACCATTTCTTAAGTATTTTAACTCGAACATTCTCCCAAAGAATAGAAAAGATGCTCATTCTCTCATAACAAAATGCCCGAGATTTAAAGTTCAAGACGGAGTACTGTACTGAATAGCTGGGGGAGGCCCATTGATTGAATTTATTTTCCAGAAACAAGCCCAAATAAATATCATGGAACTACATGAAGGAATTTGTGGCGCACATATCTCTGGTCAATCATTAGCACAAAGGGCTTTCGCACAGGGATTTTGCTGGCCAAAGATGAGGTAAGACTGCGAAGACTTTGTCTGAAAGTATTGCAAATGACAAATGCATGCTCAAGATATTAAAAGCCAAGCCCTCAATTTGCATGCTAATAATGTCCTATGGCCATTTAAAAGGTGAGGGATTGATATAATTGGTCCATTCCATCTAGCATCAGGAAAAGGGAAATATGCTGCAATAGGAATGGATTACTTCACAAAATGGGTAGAAGCAATTCCCCTTTGCCATACTGACGAAAATCAAGTGATTAAATTCTTGTTGAAACATAATCACAAGGTTTGAGTGTCCACATATGATAAGATCAGACAATGGGATACAAGTTATAAGCAAAAAAATAGCTAATTTCCTCAAGAAATTTGAAAGCTAACTCTCCACCTCGACCCCTTATTACCCTCAAGGGAATGGGCAAGAAGAAGCCATCAACAAGAGTATCAAGTTTGTATTAAGGAAGAGATTAAATGAAAAGAAAGGTCGATGGATCGACGATTTACTCAGTATTCTATGGGCATATAGAACCACTCCCCGAACCTCATGGGTGCACTCCATTCATCATGGCCTTTGGAACAAAACAAATCATCCCCTCAGACCTCGACATCCCAACCGCAAGAAGGAAACTCACTGATGAGGGTAATGAGTTAGGAATCTTATGTAATCTAAAATGGATGGATGAAACAAGGGGCCAATCCATCGTAAGATTAGGACGATACCACAATTTTCTTAAAAAAAATCAACAAAAGGGTGCATAAAATAACCGTCAATATTGGTGAATTAGTCCTTCGGAGAATTTAAGATAGATCTAGGCCAAAAGGACGAGGGAAACTATCTAAAAATTGGGAAGGACCTTACATCATCAATGACAAAATAGATAGTAGAACCTACTGGCTGATGACAGATGATGAGGTGCAACTACAATATTCATGAAATACAACACACCTAAAGAGATTTTATAGATAAAAGTTGTAATTTAGAGTATTATGTTCTATTTTCCCTAAAAGGGTGGGTTATATGTACATATCGACCCCCCCCCCCCCCCCCCCCCCCCCACACACACATCAATAAATTTGTTATTTCCTTACACTAAGAACATCCAAAATGGATAAGCCTAATAGGCAAGATGCCAAATCAATATCAATGTTATCGTTACAAGGAGAGATATCCAAGAAATCATAAAGATTAAAGGGCAATATGTTAAACCTTGTTCGAGATTATTATTATATGATAAACTCCAATCTTTACTCAATACTCAATATGTTCGATTTAATAAGATACAAGATCAAACAAAGATTTTCTTTTAAAAGAAAACATATGTATGAACTCTGAATTCATAATCACAAGACTATTCAAAGTTACTTCTTGATACTTAAAATCGAAGATTTAACTTAATTAAAATTCAATAAAAACCAAATGTTATGGTCCCACTGACCATTTATACATCAAAAACAAAGAATTAAAAGTTATTTTCCTTCTACCACTCAAAAAACATAAAATTATACTTTTCCTTGCCATCAATCACGGTTGCTTCCAAATTCTTAACAGAAACCTCTAGAGTCAGATCATTAAGAACTTCCTCTGACCCACCGCCAACATTGACCGCCTCGGATAAATGAGCAACATTTCTAGGTTCAGTCATACCTTCTGTAGGGACTTATTCCTTGACCTCACTCGTAATCGAGCTCACTCAGTTCAATTTACCTCCATCTTAGGCTCACGCAATTTTAGCACACAACACTCCAGTCAAACATTCTAACCAACCCCACAAACTACATAAGAAACTATATCGAGCTAAACCCGAAAAATGCTATTTAGTCAAAGACACCTGTCTCCCACGAACTCGTCAGTTATTCAGTCGACCGCCACTAACCACATTATTCGGAAGACGTGCTCCAGCACAACAAAGAGCTATGGGGAAAGCTTATAAAAATGAGATGTTCCAGAAGAGACAGGGACCAGAAAAATTACTCAAACTTCTTATTTACGAGATCAAAGACATTTTGATATTTTAGAGATCACTTGTATTAAAGATTTTCACTCAAAGCTATAAAGATAATTTTACAAAAATCTTCCATACGAGGTCGTGGTTTTTTACCTATTCAGAGGTTTTCCACGTTAAAAACACCTGTTTCAATTTCTTGTTTTCCATTATCATATTGTTACAGGATCATTGGTGTGATAGCTAATTCCTAATCGTATTGAGCTACAAAATTTGGCCATAACATTTGGCACCGTCTGTGCGAAAGATTGCATATCCACGATATCCTAAGGCAGTCTTTTATTATAATTTTTAACTATGGTTTCTTCCAGATGACAAGCCGCAGGAACTCAGATCGAAATTTCTGTGGATCTGGGACAACTCGCCGAGTTACAGGCGAATTTCTACGCAAAAGTAGAGAAACGCGTCGAGCTCAAACTTCAATTGACTAAAGATCACGAGCTTCAAGAGAAAGAGCTCGATGCAGAACGACAGGCTCGTTTGACAGTGCTCAAACGACACAAAGAATAGATGACAATGATGCAGACTGTACTCGAGGCTCTGTAAAATACTCAGTGGGCCCCTCCTGCCAGAGGTCACAATCACCTTCTAGAGACCTCCCGCATCTTGGAAAGGGAAAGGTTGGGACCTAAAGGAGTCACCAGTAAAGCAATCTACAGAAATCTACCACATGGGCCGTAACCCTCCATCCATTTGGGAGGAGAAGTCTAATTAGAAATTAGTCAGGGACACCAGATTCTCATTCATCAGGAGGAAGACCAGCGACCTCTCCATCAGATTCTAGTATGAGACTGTTTGAGCGAAGGTACGGGGACTCACCATCCCCTGCCGGCACATCCAGAATCTAACTAACACGTCATTATGTCACAAACGAACATATGGATCAACGAATTAAGGAGCTGATCGAGGCACAAGTTCTGGGAGCTACTGGCGACACCACGACGTTGCAAGGAAGTCTGATTTCCAATGAACTATTCGATATGGAAATACTGAAAGGTTTTCATACTCCCCAAATTTTCAAGTACAAAGGTACCGACCTGAAGGAGCATATCTAGCAATACCGCGATTCATTAGGGTTGTACTCCAATCTCAACCACATTCTCTGCCGACTGTTCGCCACAAGTTTACAGGAAGAACCACTCCGATGGTTCAACTCTCTCCCTGAGGAATCTATCTACACATTTGACCAGCTGCAGAAATAGTTCATCAAAACATATGCTCATAACACAGTCAAAGAGAAGAACTTGTATTTTCTAATAGGTCTTAAGCAGTCACAAGGAGAGAAGCTCGAAGATTTTTCAAAGAAATTCCTAGAGCTCACAAGAAATGTAGATAACCTCGACCAAAAGACAGTTGTGATCGCAATCGCCAATGCTCTCCGGCTAGATTGCAAAGTCAGGGAGTACCTATTCCTTAACAAACCTACGACGTTGGAGGAGATGATCACCAAGGTCAACGGTTACGTCGACTTAGCGAGGATGATGTCTGAGCAACAAATGTATATTAAGTCTGTCCTCTCCACTAAGTCCCCACCTACCGAACAGAACAGCGAGCCTAAGGAGGAACAAGGGGATCATAAACTTACCAAGGGAAATGTTGAGTACCCTCGGAGAAGCGGTCTGCAAAACAAACCCGTACTCCCAAAGCTGAACGTCTGAGTTTCCGTACTTTTTCTACTATTGTTAAAGGACCTGCTCTACCACGTCTCTTGACCACTGGATCCCGTTGAGAGTTGGCCATTTTGCCTACACCATAAGGTAAATCACCACTCTACTGACAATTACTATGCTATACAGCAGATACTCGAGCTCATTTTTAAGGAAGGACGGATGCTCGAATACATTGTCGACCTGAAGTTATACCAGGATGGCAACCATAAGAAATAACTCGAAGTTGTTCAGGTCAACGATAAGGCTGAGGAGAAGCATCTCTACTACATGCACCTCAGCAACATGATCAAAATCGACTAGATCAACAATTTTAGCCGATCAAAGTGCAGAAGGCTCTCCGAATGCTGCGATCTTACACCTCAAGACAAAGAAGCCAAACTTTTTCCCGAGTCAAGCAATCACCCGCTAGGAATCTCTTTCGAGGATTGCAATACTAGTCATGTCAAATTTCCACATCATGATGCGTTAGTCATTATGCTCAAGATGATGCAGTTTGTCATGCACACAATGATGATTGATACTCGAAGGGGTATTGAAATTTTTATTCAGAGTACGATCGACTAGATGGGGTTAGCTGACCAAGTCATTCAGAGCGACACCGACATCAGCGGGCTCAATGGCTCCCTTGAAGAACGAGCGGGAGAGATTATCTTACCTATTACCACTGGACCAGCCACTATCAACGTGATTTTCTACGTCATCAATGTCAAGTCTCGCTATCTTGGAATTATGAGTTGTTGCTGGATACACAACATGGAAGCAATCACTTCCACTTATTATCAAGCACTCCGTTTTAAGCACGACAATGGTATTTATGAGATCCGAAGTAGCCAGAAACTTTCACGAGCTTGTGAAAATACTGTCTCAGCCATCCTCGATACTTCAGACAAATTTGCCCAAAATACGTCAACATTGATAGACCTAGCAGAGGAACATTCATTGGAACTAAGTTGGTTCAACATGAAAAAGATGTTCTCATCCAGTTCCTGCAACTCAATCGAGACATTTTTGTATGGTCTTTCAAAGAAATGCCTGGAGTCGATCCAGCGATGGTCTGTCACAAGCTAGCCATCAACGCCAATGCCCCGATGGTCAAACAGAAATAACGACTACTTTCACCATGTCTTTAAAATGAAGTTAACACCGAGATCGAGAAATTGATCAAAGAGGGATTCATTCGAGAAACTAAGTATCCGGACTGGATATCAAACATTGTCGTTGTCCCAAAGAAGAACGAAAAAGTTCGCGTTTGCGTAGATTTCACAAATCAAAATAAACGTACCCCAAATGACAGTTTCTTTCTTCCCAACAATCATTAGATCCCCGACTCCACTATAGGCCACGATCTCCTATCTATGATTGATGTTGCTTCAGGATATAACCAAATTCCACTCCTCGAAGAAGATCAATAGAAGACAACATTCATCACCGAAAGTGGCCTTTACTGTTACCAAGTGAATCCCTTCGGGCTCAAGAACGCAGGGGCCACATACCAACGATTGATGACTGCTATGTTCAAAGTACACTTGGGAAAAATTATTAAATTTTATATCGATGATCTCTTGTGCAAAAGCATACAGTCAGAAAATTACCTCTCAGATCTCAACACAATATTCAGCATCCTTCGATCTTACAGAATGCGTCTCAACTCGGATAAATGTCAATTCGGGGTACATTCTGGCCGCTTCCTAGGCCACCTCATCAGCAAAAAAGGAATTGAAGCCGATCCAGATCAAATCCACGCTCTCCTCAACATGCCTTCTCCAAAGACAATAAAAGACGTCCAAAAACTCGCCGACAAGATTGCCACGATCAACCGTTTCATCTCTAAATCTTTAGACCGCTGCCATTGGTTATTTCTGTTACTCCGAGGATGTATCAAGCGAGGAAAGGTCCAGCCAACTGTGGAAGTCGCATGGACACCAGAATGCGAAGTAGCTTTTCAGGATCTCAAAATCTATTTGGGGAGGTCTTCCATAATGAGCACCCCAGTAGGTAATGAGAAACTGATTATCTACCTAGCAGTTACCAACAGTTCTCCCTGCTCGATTCTCATTCGTCTGAAAGGGAAAATCGAGAAACCGGTCTTCTTCATCAGTAAAACACTTACACCGGCAAAAACAAGGTACTCTAAAATTGAGAAACTTCTTCTAACCCTTGTTTACACTTCGCAGATACTCAAGTACTACTTCCAAGCGCATTCCGTCTAAGTGATGATGAGCTACCCACTTCAGGAAGTTCTATCCAAAAAAGAGAAGTCACAAAGAGTGCAACAGTGGTCAGTCAGTTTTGCTGAACATGATGTAAAGTTTGAACAGCGTCATTCAGAGAAAGGTCAGGCCGTTGCCAATTTTCACACAAATTTTCCAGTGGAAGATCTCGAGTGAGAGGAGTACGATCCGAACCTTACTGAAGGCATGCCAGAAAACCCACCTCCTAAGCCATTCGACGAAGGAGCTGACTGGATTACTACGTCAGGGTGGAGACTTTTTACCGATGGATCAACAGGACCTGCAGGGTCAGGAATCGGGATCATTTTGATCACCCCTTCAAATGATAGAATTTAGAAATCAATCTGCCTGAATTTCGAGGCCTCAAATAATGTCCTGAATATGAAGCTCTCATTCACAGACTCGACCTCGCTCTTGAGCTCGACGTCCCCAAACTCTCAGTTTATACAGATTTATTACTCATCATTCATCATTATTCCGAGCAGTACAAGAAGAATAGGAAGATGATCGAATACGCAGCCCTCGTGGTAGATAGGATGAGTAAGTTCGCGAAAGCGACTCTCGAATATCTTCATTGAGGGGAGAACAGACACGCCGATTCCTTAGCGTATCTAGCCGGGGTCTTGGGTACGGAAGCTCGATACCTACAGATCGAAATCATTTCAACCCTCAGCATTGATTACATATCAGTATGCATGATCAACACTAGGGGCGATAAAGGGGGAAACAACGATTGGTGAAAGCCTTTTTTAGATTACCTCGACGTCAACAACAAATGCGACAGACCACTTCCAACATATCTGAAAGAACGCAGACAGCTAATCAACAACTCGAAGTGTTACATAGTTTAAAATGGCAGGCTTTACCGTCTATCCGTTACAGGACCTTACCTCAAGTACCTCTCCAAATCGAAAGCAGACGAGCTGCTCCATGAATTACATGAAGGAACTTATGGCACCTACGCCGCAGGCCGATCATTAACAAACAGAGCAAAAACTCAAGGAGTATTCTGGCTTGGCATACGCAAGCAAACAGAAGAATATTTTTGCAGATGCGACACCTGCCAGAGATATTAAAATTTAATACGTGCCCCTGCGCTCGAGCTCTATGCAAGCAAGGTTTCTCGCAATTCAAAAGATGGGCACTAGACCTCGTCGGTAAATTCCCTAACTCTCCAGGTAATCGCCGCCACCTACTCGTAGCTACCGATTACTTTACAAAATGGGTAGAAGCAATTTTGTTATGTTAAACCAGAGAAGAAGAGGTCATCTCTTTTATCTGGAACCACATAATCACTCGATTTGGGTGCCCCCACCTAATTTGTATCGTTAACGGGCATCAGTTTGAGGGAAAAAATGTCGTGACCTTTCTAAATCACCACAATATTATCCATTCACCATCAAATCCATACTATCCTCAAGGCAATGGCCAAGCTGAAATCACCAACAAAACCATCGTGGATGGACTCAAAAAAAGGCTTCACTCACAGGAAAAAGGCAATTGGGTCTGCGAGCTACCTTACGTCAGGTGGGCGTATCAAACTACTCCCCGATAGTCTATGGGGTGTACTCCATTCCTCCTTGCTTATGGTACTGAGGCAGTCATTCCTTCTGATTATTATCATCCAGTTTGAGATCACATACTAACTGATGAGGAAAATGAGTTCGAATTGGCTTGTAACCGCAATATGATAGATGAAACCAGGGAATGCGCCATCGCTAACCTTGGTCAATACCATCATATGTTGGCCAGGTCTTACAATAACCGAGTCAGAAACCGCATCTTCCAAATCAAAGATCTCGTCCTACGAGAAATTCCTCAACATTGCAAAGAGCCTCACGCTGGAAAATTAGCCGACAATTGGGAGGGTCCATTCATTATCATAGGTCTCTCAGGCCTGGGATCATACTATCTCATGACAGAAAAGGGTGTCCCTATTTCAAATCCTTGGAACACTAGACGACTGAAATGATACTATCGTTAGTCATCTCACTACTCCATTTCCATGTTTCACTGTATGCTATCAATTCTAAAAGTGAGATTTTTATCTCCATCCAATATAAATTCTGAACTTATCAATGAAAGTTATTTTTTTTACATAATATCAATCTCTTCACGAAACAGTCTTTCACATTCAACAGATTCAAGCATAGATAATACTAGCTTACAATCTACATTCCATAAGTTCGATCGAGGAACTTCATTGGCTTCTGCCACTACATATCTGCGAGGGTGGCAAGTGTAAAAACTTGTTCAACTTCAATGAGCCAAGCAAGAGATAAGACATGGGTCATATTAGTCTTCATCTTTTACAACTTGTTTGGTCTACACTAGTAGGCTAGATCGAGCATACAACTTGGTTCAGCTGAATCTATACATATTTGCGAGGGTGGCAAGTATGAAAACTTGTTCAACTTCAAAGAGCCAAGCAAGAGATAAGACATAGATAATATTATTCTTCATCTTTTACAACTTGTTTGGTCTACACCAGTAGGTTGGATCGAGCATACAACTTGGTTCAGCTGAATCTATACATATCTGCGAGGGTGGCAAGTGTGAAAACTTGTTCAACTTCCAAGAGCCAAGCAAGAGATAAGACATAGGTAATACTAGTCTTCATCTTTTATAACTTATTTGGTCTACACCAGTAGGCTGGATCGAGCATACAACTTGATTCAGCTGAATCTATACATATCTGCGAGGGTAGCAAGTGTGAAAACTTATTCAACTTCAAAGACCCAAGCAAGAGATAAGACATAGGTAATACTAGTCTTCATCTTTTACAACTTGTTTGGTCTACACCAGTAGGCTGGATCAAGCATACAACTTGGTTCAGCTGAATCTATATAGCTCTATGATTGTGGCAAGTGTAAAAGCTCGCCTCACATCAAAGACACAGCCAGGCATAAGATAAAGCAAAGGTCATACTAGCTTTTATCTCTTTTAATATGTCTACGACATTTCTATAAGCCTAGGCCAAGGATAACACTTGGTCTAGCAACCCTCTACATTTCTGTAATTATAACAAATGTAAAATTTGTTTTATATCAAGGATCCCACCAGACACAAGATAAAGCAAAGGTCATACTAGCTTTCATCTATAACAATGTGTCTACAACAATTCTACTTATTTTTAGGTCAAAATCATATTATAGAAGATTCTTCTCTGCTGATACAGTGTCAGCAATGCTTTCCCCCACATCATCAAGAGGTCTATCTTTCAGTTCGTAGGCCACAACAGCCCTACTTCGTTTTACTAGGTCAGCAGTTCGAGGGCCCAGTTGGGTCTCTATGACGCCCAGACGGTTACCTCGATCTATCTCAGCTCCACATGTACATCCCTTATCTGACAGAGTTTTAAGCAAGGTATCTCGTTCTGAATCAAGTCTTTAAGCTTCTTCTACAAAATATGCAATAATCACCTTTAACAAGTCAGATCGAGCCACATCAGGTACTACCGCTTTTGCGAACCTAACCTTTAACTTCTCGTGATGCACCTTTACACTAACATAAGTATCCTTCCAAGCGTTTCTATCCGCATCAATCCTATCGTGGCTAATGGCATCATCTTTCAATTTGGCAATATAATGCTCCGACTAAGCCAAATTCATGGCTTATAATTTTACTACCCGAGCACGAGGTATCCTAAGCTCAGCGTTCAACTCCTCTCTCGCAGGCAGATCCTTCAATAAATCATCCTTTTTCTTCACTAGCAAATCCTTAACTCTTATCTCCCCCTCCAAAATTTTCTCCCTGATAAGAACAATGTCCAGCTTATGCTGACATTCCCTCAAATCTGTATTTCCCCTCTGAACATGCCTCTGAATTCTAGATACATCACTTTCTAGATCTCTAATGCGACTTGTGAGACTAACGACATCCCCTTGAACTAGAGGAGCCTTAATCACAGTTCTACTTCCCCCAGAGCGCTCTCTAGCCTCAACTTTCTTGGCACGAGTAATGGCTTGATCCCTTTCGGCTTTAAGTCGAGCGACTCTCTCATTTAAGCCATCACACCTGCGCTGCATTTCTCGGAATTCCATATCCTTGGCGGGGAGGGCTGTTTGTAGATGTTCAGCTGCGGCCACCGACGCCGATAGGTTTTCTCGAGCTACCCTCAACTCGTCATCTTTTCCAATAAATTTTTGTCTCATTCGCTCCAGCTCGATCCTGCAGCTATTGAGATCAAATTGACATAATTCTTCAGTTCGTTCCAGCGCCTGAATACGGTATTGGGCCATATCCGCCGGCTTACCCTTCATAGTCAACACATCAACCTGACGTTGAAGATTCTCGGTACACTCTGTTATCTCGGATAAATCATCTAATCCCTTCTTAATCCCAGAATCATTCTCCTCGACTTGACGAGTCAGGTCAGAGACGACCTAATTTAACTTCTCTAGTCTGAAGTGTGCTTTTACGTACTTATCCTCCCGATTCTCATTCACCTCCTTCATCCTATCAAACTGCTTTGCAAATTCCCGAATGCACATGAGTGCGTGATCCTCATGTACGCGAGATGCATCCAAATTGACCATAGACATATAACGACGATTTAGTACAGTTCGATTCAAAAAGTATCATTTTTACATATACATAAAACATTTTAAGAGACAACGTAAGTTTTAGGCATCTGTTTCCAAATACTTTTAGATTAAAAGTTTGGAGTCCATTCTAAGATGAACACTCCACTAATATTCTTTCGGCATACAAGATACATACTTTCGATATCCTACTCAGTATTAATAGCGTTAGATTTTTTTCTATGCATTTCTATCCTATTTACTTAACTTAGCGTTGGTATAACATGAAGATTAAGCAACCTATTTCAAATCTAACCTGTAACTCTGCTTGCGTAGACAACAGGGCCTTTGAGGTCTTTATTTCCCTGGCAAGGCCAGATTCTAGGTTATTTATCCTGAGACTCATCTCTTTAGCTACCTACAAAATGTTTATAAACAAAGTCAGCATACAGAAGTTCCTTTCCCGTACAAAAGTTTATAACTTACAAATATTCAGAAAACACATGTCTACCCTGCCTTCTCACTCCCATCTACAGGGAGTTCAACATCATCCCCATGGTTATCAAGCACTGTTTGGGGGGAGACATCATCCAAACCGTCCACAACCCCCAGTAGGTCTGTTTCTTCTCTTCTTCCTTGGCATAGGTGTCGGCCTTAATGACATCCACCTCCTCCTATGAGTAGCCCTTCAGTATCAGGTGATGACCCAGTCTGTCACGATCCTCAGCCGTCTCGTCTAAATTAGTCTTTGCCTCGACCTGTAACTGGCCAATCGCCACGGTATGAGCAGCCTTTAGCTGCTTGACTTCTTTCAGGGCATCAGTCTTGGCTCGAGCCAGGCTTTTCTCCAGCGCGCTCTTCGCCTTTTTTAGCTCAGATTCCTGTTCTTCTATACCAAGCTAAATCCCCTTGACAAGGCGAGCAACCTATAAAAATTATATCAACCTTCATTACTAGATCGAAGTGTATTAAACATTTCTATCTGATAATATAAACTTACCATATGGTTCGTGTCTTCCTTTCCTTGTAGAATCGCTAACCTAGCCCTTTCCTCGACCTCTTTGAGGTCATCCCCCAAAACAGACCGCCCCTCAGCAACCTTCTCTCCTGAGCCCCCCAAAGGCTCAACCCTCATCCTCTTCCCTTATGCGACCTTACCATTGACTGTGGTACCAAAGGCCGGCAAAACCTTTTTTATCTGCCTCTTTGGAAACTTGTAGGCTATCTTGCTCGTCGTAAGGTTCGGTTGAGCTGAACTGCCCGACCTAGGAGTTTTAGCTCGAACCTCATCCCCGCTTGTTTGTCTTGTTCCTTCGTCGACACCCATCATCGACCTAGTAAACTGAGCCTTTGCAAATTTTTTGACCTACTTTCAACTCTCTTCTATTTACTCAGGCCGAATTCCCCCAAGACCAGTTTGAGTTCAGTCTCCTCCTCTACGACCTCGTCCAACAAAGAATCTTTCCATTCTACTATAGACTTCACACCTGCAATAAACACATTTTTCTATCTACTACACTTGTCAAAGAAATATAACAATAACTCTATCTATGCATGTCTATACTTACTTTGTTTTACAGATCTAAATCGGAGGTCCAAAAGTTCTTCGTCATCTCTTTGAAAGCAATTACCCTTCACCCATATGATGTTGTCATTCCATGTTCGACCTGCCGAATTTAGATCAAAAAAACGACGTTGAGTAACACTCGCACAGAAGTACGACCCCCACTGGCCTTAAAATTCTTCACCCTATAAAACTGCAAAATGTTCTCGGTGGTTATCCTTCCCACTTTGTTCCCCTTTTCCCACCTATCATTCAAATGGTCACATACAGTTATGACCTCCCACATATTCCCGTTCATTTGAATGGGACATGCCCCAATTGCATTTATTACCCCCTTCGCCAAATTGGTAAGGGGGAGGCACAACCTAATTGAGATAGGTAACAATGAAAACCCTCTGGAAATTCACTCCGGACATCTCCATCAAAATACTCTAACCAGATCGATTCGTCTATACCCCTATCCCATTTTTCTGCCTCCAAATCAGCCAAAAGATAAAAATACTTCACCCCCTCCGCTACCGAATAACCCCTAAACTGCCTACCAACAAACTCTACACATTGACCCCACTTACCTCCTATAACCCCCTTGGCTTTACAAAATTATCTGAAAGCATCAGAACCAGGAGGATAAGACAACAACTAATAAGGGAAACCTGGAAATTGTTCTAATCCTCCTTCCCCTTCACTATCAGACTTATTCGTCCTACCATAGGTCGAAACCTCATTAACAGATGACCTACCCACCTTAAAAATAGACTCTTCAAGACTTTTTTGACCTACACCGATGCCTCTCACGCTCGACCTACATACAGGTCAAAGTGTTTATCACTCTTCCATTTATGTATACGTATATATCTATATATTCAACATATATCTCTGATAAGTTAGTCACACATAACATATATTTACACTATAGAATATCAAAGTATATTGCATATATATCTCTGCTAACCTTCAATATCCTAATACAAATCAGCAGAAGAGCCAAGCTTTCTCCTCACTACACTGATATATTCCCACCTACGAGATCCTGAACCTTTTGCCATCTTTAACCATTTATCGTCTTTAGAAAACTCTTGATTTATTCCCCTGATCTTTCGCCTTTCTCTCTGAGTGCTCTCCAAGTCTTTTGTGGTAAAATGACAGTTCGGAGAGAAAGAAGAATTGTTTATCTTTTCTCTCTCATGTGGCTGGCATTTATTTCCCCTCGCATGAACCATCCTCAATTCCAGAACCGAGGCATCCTTTCCACTCTCAATGTCAGACGCCTTGTACCTTTTCGATAAAACTACCTTTCCATCATAACAACTCTCCTCATTTATTAACGCATTTTGTTGCCCTCTTTCCATATCTTTTCTTAACGTCCCCTCACTCATGATGACTCGCACTGCGGGATGTCAGAGCTTTATTTCAATTTTTATACAAAACAAAACTAGAAACTTCCACACTCACATATTTTTGTTTCACAGTACTTGTTTATCATACTTATAGTGATTGACATCAATTTCAAAATCGTACAAATATTTAAATTTATTCAAATTGCTTGCTGAACAATCTCAAAACATATTCCCCCTATTGAGGATCCAATTGACTTATATTATTTCTGTTACATTCCAGCATTTATCTTATTCATAAAAACATTTAAACAGTATCCATCACAGCCTTGGAAAACTTTAGCAACCTGCATTTGATCACATCATTCACCAATCCTCATATCTTCAAAATCGATCTCTACTTCAGCGATCAAACCCACCACCCTTTCTCGTTCTGCCGAATTCCTCATGAATACACGAAAGAATGACTCATAAAAGTAACAAGCATACTCAAGTTCTCTACTCCTGATATCAAACCCCTTCGAGTTGGTAAACCCTCATCGATAACTCAGCATCGTAACTGAGTGAGCCAAAAATTTTGTCCTGCACCTCAGCAGTTTTTCGGACTAATCGACCTTCTGCAGCATGACGAATCCTCTGAGATCGAGTTCGCACCATCCTAACCTTCCCCGGAGCTTTTGCTGGTCATCCTATCAGTATTTATAAGATTTCCCAATCACTTCCTCCTTTCACTCAGTTTTTACCTAGTATGGCGTAACAAAAACCCAAGATCTCAGACTCACTTATTATAACTTATCCCCTCATTAGAACAATCACTAGTTACTATGATTAACCTTATGAGTAATATCTCTGTCAACCTTAACACAACTCGAATTAACATATTTCTACGATTTCTATTTCATTTCCACTTAAAACATAGAACTTTTCTATCAAATATTCATCTCAGTTTGAACGTTGTTTCAGCACTTATCAAACAGTTATTCATCTAACACATTTCAGGCAGATTCAAGAAAATTATATACACAAAATTCATGAGAATCAATTTATATTCATATTACTCATAACACGATTTACAGATAACAAGTTTTCACACAAAAATACAACAGCATGTTACCCGTCCAACACCGAACTTTAGGTACTTTACAGATAACAAGTTTTCCCTGTTTGTTCAAAGCTGCAGGTCAACCTGACATGGCAAGGCGTCAACTTTTCTAGTTCTTCTTACTTTAGTGTTGTTTCACCCTGATCCAAAGAAAATAGCGGAACCAACAGAGAGCCCTCCTCACATGGCTAGATTGAAGCACAGTCGAACTTCAACCTAAAATTATGTAAGCAGTAGACTCAGTGCAGCTCCCACAAAACAAGATGGAAGATCTTCAGAGCACAAAACCACGATGGAAATGCCTCAGGAGAACCTTCCTACTAGATTCCTCCTCCACTGCCACCACTGCCTCTTCTATAGCCATCACCATCGCAGAGTTGGTAGAGATGAAGAGGGTCCAACCTTAGAATCCCTGTACCATAGAACATCAGCGCATCTGCCCTGTAGATGCACCTTTCCTGTATATGAACCCCTAACCCTGTCTTCCGCAAGGGTGCAGAGATAAGCCCAATGTTCCTCGTCTGTCAAGACGAAGACATAAAATCTCCACTTACAGTAAAAATCTTCCTCAGCTTCAACTGCTTCCTCTCCCGACAAGCCTCGATACGTCGGGAGAACAGACGCTAGGATTGCCATTTCTAGGGACTGGTCATCAAAGTACTTCAACTTCAATCGCTGCACTTCAGACGCAATTCTCTCTTAGAAAACCATACTCTGAGTTTTCACCATTTCAGAGAGCGTTACGCATGCAGAATATACCCAAACAAGGTGATCAAGGTACTCTTTATATAACCCAAACTTTAATGTGCAGGTACATTTTCCCAAGGGTCGTCATTTATTACGGACGTGATTATTCAAACACAAACCGTCACATACATCCGCACCATCAATTAATACCCATCACTTCCCAATATCACATAACTTCCACCCAGTCAAAAGCCATAATTGCTCCATTTCGAAATTATAATTTTTTTCTCAACCAAAGTTACCCGTGTCTTCGGTTGCGAGGGGTCGATTAAAGGGACTTATTCCTCGACCTCACTCGTAATCAAGCTCACTCAGTTTGATTTGCCTCCATCTCAGGCTCACATAATTTTAGCACACAATACTCCAGTCAAACATTCTAACTAACCCCACAAACTACATAAGAAACTACATCGAGCCAAATCTGAAAAATGCTATTTAGTTAAAGACACCTGTCTCCCACAAACTCGTTAGTTATTCAATTCAGTCAACCACCACTAACCACATTATTTGGAAGATGTGCACCTGCACGACGAAGAGCTATGGGGAAAACCTACAAAAAGGAGAAGTTCTAGAAGAGACAGAGACCAGAAAAATTACTGAAACTTCTTATTTACGAGATCAAAGGCATTTCTATATTCTAGTGATCACTTGTAATAAAGATTTCCACTCAAAGCTATAAAGATACTTTTACAAAAATCCTCCATACGAGGTCGTGGTTTTTTACCTATTCAGAGGTTTTCTATGCTTAAAACACCTATTTCAATTTCTTGCTTTCCATTATCATATTGCTACAGGATCATTGGTGTGATATCTAATTCTTAATCGTATCGAGTTACAGAATTTGGCCATTATACCTTCATCCTCAAAATAAGATACACTCACTCCCTTAAACTGGTCTAGATCCTTATAGTAATTTATCCTCTTCTCCAGGGCGTTAAACTCTCCATTAAATCTCGCCTTCAAAACCTTTAAAGCATCGAGACCAACTTGGTTAGCCTTCTTGACCTCCAAAGCTTTTTCAGTCTCCATCGCCTTCCTGACCTTTAAAATCTGCTCTCTCACATTATCCCTAAAAGCTGATTTTTACAGGTCAAGAGCCACCTACCTTTTCATAGCATTATCAATTGTAATTTTTTATAATTTATTTTTCTTCTTCACCTCCCAAGCCATTTTAGCTCCTCAAATCGCCCTCTCTTATGTCTTGGCTGTGCCAGCCTTATGAGCTGTAAAATTAGCCCCAATAGCTATTTTCTCTCGCACCAAATCTTTCTCGATGACCTTCAAAACAAGCAGCTCGTTGGCCAAATTTTGACCACCAAGAAACTGATATTTTCCATCAAGCAAGAGCTTCTTAATCTTCAGGAGTCCTCGACTTATTCATATATTTGTGACCTTCAACAAAAAAGGTTGAAATGTTCTCAGCACCAGCCAAACAGTCAACAAAGTTCTGCTCGATCGAGACAGAATAAGCAGCAATGACCTTTATCACTCGAGTGGCCTCTTCTTCTGAGTTTAGCAAGTTACCAGAAGTTTTGGTCTTCAGCGGATCGACCATAACATTTTTAGACCTAGTGTTCTTCTTCTGAAAAATTGTTGCAGCTTTACCTATAACAACTTCCTTCGAAGCAAAGTGAGCAACTTTCTTCTCTTGAGGTACCTCCCCAGAAGGAGGTAGAGTTGCAACCATTTTTTTTCCTACCCATCTTATTGAAGCCACTGCTGAGAATAGCTTCCCTCTCAGTTGTTATAGAGTTGGTAGTATACCCACTCAAACTCAGGTTTTTGAATAGAATACTTGCGTCGACTGCTTTCTTTACTTGGGCAAACTTCTTTTGTCAACCACTTGTACCTTGTTACGCTTAGCTCTGCTTCTTTTAATCCCAATTTCAATAAATAACTATTCTAGGGCGTCTTGATCCTCAGCAAGGGAATCTATACGCCCAAAATAATTCATCCTCAAGTTGTACAACTTCTCCTTAACTTGAGAATCTTTGTCGACCTCTCGAATAGCTACAAAAACAAAAACTTTTATGAGCACATAATTTTTTGAAGTATAAAACTTGATAATGTAGAAAAACTTTGATACCTACTAAGAAGAGATATCTTCCATTTAAACTTTTACCAGGATCTCGAGGATCATTTTCATAGTTACCAGATACTAAAAGCTTGTTAACAAAATAATTTGCTCCAGTCGAGACCATTTCTTAAACCAAAGGCCTCCTTAAGAACACAACAATGTACCTATAACCCAACCTATCGTCTGCAATGATTAATTCCTCATTTGTCTCTTTCCATCGAGAATTTAAAATAGCTACCACCCTGAAGAAATCATATACGTTGGGACTGAATTGGCCAGGGGCAACCTCGTAAAAGTTAAAAAAAATCTTCTTCTAATTATCTCGGGCAACTTCAAACCCTTCTAAATCTGGTCTCAATGAACCAAAATTCCATCTAAAGAAATTTCTTGATCCGTCATCTTCCCATAGTACACTTCTGACCTAATATCTTCTGGTATTTTAAATTTTTCTTAAAAACCTATCATCTATTGGTATCCTCCCCATCCCCGTAATACTTATCATCACCTTCAAGATCCTCCCCCATCTCCTTGCTGCCTTCGTCATGATTTTCCTTGCTGACATCACCTTGACAACTGGTTTGAGGCTCATGCTCGATATCCATCTCAATCCTCTCTTCATCTTCCTCCTCCATAAAAACACAAGAAGATGAGGAACCATCATTTAACCTACCCCCTTCAACAACCTCTTTAACAATAGGCTCAGAGTTGTTACCTACACTGTAACTCTTGCTCAATTCTTGGACACAGGTAGTTACATCTATCATTATAGATTCTACGTCCAAAATCTTAAAATTCTCTCCTTCCACGTCAAGATAATGAAGATTGGTATGAATGATTGTTTGGTCCATTTTAATCACCTGAAATCCACATAATTTTATTAGTTCTCGACAAATTTACTTTAAATTTATTCAAGTATTTACCTTAACAACATTTAATGCCAACTGTTACTGGCACAAAGGATGTTTAGTCCTGAAATTTAATTAAAATTTAAATTTATTCAAGTTCTTACCTCAACAAGGATGTTTTTCTAAACTATATCAACTACCTTGATTATAAAAGCTTATATCTATTACTTCGAGATTCCATTCATCTCTAATCCCGCTAACATTTTATGTCAAGATGGTTTATGGGATAACATGTCATAACTTTCACGCCAAACCTATTTTTCATATTCTTTGGCAAAAATTTTGGGTATTTTCAAGCTAAATTCATGGAAAGTCTTAACCCAAATTGCTTTCACCGTTCCAAATTAACAACACTTTACCACTCACCACCTGAAAAACACACCAAAACCTCCATCGAACAAGCTTAACCCTCAATCCAAAAATCTTACAATTTCAACAGCAAATCAACCAATTCAAAGATCAGAGTCCATCATCAAACATCCTTAACATCTAATCAGGACTTCATTCCACAAGATCCATAACACAAAATGAAAAACCCCAAATGTGATAAACCCTAAATGCATTCTTAAATTTATCCCTAACCTTCACATATTTTTCAAATTCCACCTTAGAACAACTATATCACCCTATGTTCTACAATAGGTATTCATTCAATTCAACAAAGCAAAGAAAAATCACAATAATGAAAAATATAAACATGGCAGCCTACTACTGACCTAGGAGATGAGCACCTTTTAAATTCCTCACTTTCACAGATGTTTCTTTTTCAATCAACACTCTAACTTCTTATTTCCTATGATTGAAGAACTAGACGATTGGGAAAAGGAAATCTTAAAGGATTTACTCTTTCTCTTTTCAAACTTTAGCAAATAAGAAAACTTTTCATCTTCAAGAAAAGTACCCCTATTTATAGTGCAGTGACTCCCGTTGGAAGCACCACTTCGTAAGCCATCACCCACGGTTAACGAACCGTTGTCAATTAATTTGTCAATTTTCCTATTAACTTTTTTTCTCCGTCTTTTCTTAAACTCCCTAGCCCTTCTCCTTAGGGATGGCAATTTAACTCTCCCCACCCCAAAAAGGGCGGGTTTGGGATGTATTAAACGGGTATGGGAGTGAGTATGAGAAGTATAATATAAATCCGTGAGGAAGCGGGGCGGATTTGGGATTGCCTTGAAAAATCTGTACCCGTCCCGCCCTGCCCCATTTAAATAGTTTATTGTAATTACCCTTAAATATATGAATAAAAATCTATATATATAAAAGAGTTTTTTTTATTGAAAAATAATTTTATAAGTTAAATGGGGGTGGGGATGGGATTTAATTTTGCAATATAGGGAAAGGGAAGGGGATCGCCATTTAACATAAATGGGTTTTAGGGCGAGTAGGGAACTTAGGCGGGGATGGGGATAGGATTAGCTTCCCCGCCCCAAATCTACCCCATTGCCATCCCTACTTCTCCTTCTAAAAGTCAGCAGACTCTCACATGGTTTTTCAAGTTCACCTAAAAACATCATAGCACTTTCATCTTCAAGAGATGCCATGTAACAAGCTAAAGACTTGAACTTATTTAGCAAAAATTGAACTTCAACCTCTTTGAAGGACAACACGTCCACTGCTGTCCACTATAACTAAACACCTAGCCATTTACCATCTCAAAATCACACAGCCCTAATTTCTTAGGCAATCCCTAAATATCAGGAATAGTTAAAACAACTATTCAAATTTCATATTTTGAATTCTCAAAAACAGAAAGTGCACGACCATACTACTTGACTTCATTTATGAATTATTATAATTTAATTTGAGTCTCTGTTCGACTTTGACAAGAAACTAAATAATTGCAAAATAAAAACTTTATTAGGTCACCATCAAAAAAATTAATTACATCGACAACTACTACATGAAATTACATCTGGAACAAGGCCCAGGATTTGGCTATCCACATAGAATGATCACCCCACCAGCACTAAGGTTGTCGTCATGCCTAATCTCATCCTATGCCATGTACCTCAAGATTTCTTTTCGATGGGCAGTGCCAATAATTTTCTATGAGAAGATGCCATAAAAAAACCAACAATCGACTTCTTTCTCCATGTATTTCGGTAACAGTCCCACAATATTCAGTGGACCCCTTGTAGGAAGAACATCCGAGACAGAGAACCATCCAAAATAGTACTCATCCAGTTCAATAACCTTGATAGCGAGATGTCATTCATCAACATCATGATGCCTCTGTGATCTCGCCCTCACCATGATTTACAAAGTAATGAAGTTATCTACATAGGAAAGACTCATACTATTTGAAATAGTAACAAAGATACAAAAAGAGCCCAAAACTTATGCATTACTGACATATCAGAGATTACTGCCGCAAAGTACAGGATTTCTATGAATCAATAAATTCTATTTCCCAATATTCAAGTAGTCAAATGCATCTTTTAATGTATGCTTCTCGACTACAACCACAAGTGCTTGTATCGAGAATGGGGTAATTTTAGTAGCATATTTCCCAGATTCGGCATGCATCACGATGGTAACATCACGAATACACAATATTACCAGATATACAAGTACTAAACTTGAGAAGATAACATCGGGAGGCGCAAGAGCTTGGTTAATAACTAGAGAGGTCAATTGTAGTCAACAAACATTACACTTGGTCAATATAGCCGTTACTCGTGTTCCATAAAGTAAGCCCACTACTCATAAATATAGGAGAAACGCTAGGAATCTGTAACAGCCGATATTCAACTATAAATACAGGCAAAATATACAAGAACAAGGACTGACAATCACGCATCCTTACTATTAATGTATTCTTTAATAAGTATAATACCATACAATATAGTGAATTATTTACTAAATCCACATCGAGGTCGTGGTTTTTTTTTCTTTCTTTTTTTCAGTTTTTCTGGATTTCCATGCTAAATTCTCTGTATTATTTCTTTGATTTGCACTTGTAGTTCATTTCAATTAATTGTAGTAAGGTGAAGTTACCTACCATAAAACTAGCCATAAGGTTTTTCTACTCCCAATCATCATATTATCTCGAATGAGTCAAGGTTTATCCCAAGTTGTTATTCGTAATCACCACATCACCGAGAATGAGCACATTAAATAATAGATCAAAGTGTGTCGTTTAACCAAAATGTAAATTGTAGAGGCCTAAGATAGCCAAGTCAATTTTTATATATCCATAGTTCTAGCAAAATACAAGTGTAAAACTAAAAGTTCCTACAATTTCATACTAGGCTTCCACGTATATCGACATGAGCACCTCAGGTGACATGAAACGACCTCCTAGTAGTTAGAAAGAAATAATCAAGAGGAACAACTATTCTACTACTAGTTATTATGAAAACTTGGGCACACCATTCCAACTGCGTTTTCCACTTATCCAGGAGATCATGGTTGTTATGCACGATCTAGATGGAGGGCTATAAATCGGCCAAGAGGGGAATGATAGAAGGGAATGAGATTTCTCTTACAAACTTTTACTTTTACTTTTAAAGAACTTGAAATTGTAACTTGTAATGAACACCATTAATACAATCATCTCTTCATAACCCTCTGACAAGAGGTCGTGTTTTTTTCATATTCAAAAGATTTCTACGTAAAGTCTAAGTTACTTGATTATTTGCTACAGTTTAAGTTTGAATACATTTGGTATAAGAGACTAGTTATATTCTCAAAATTAAATCCTTACATTTGTCGACATCTATGAGGTTGATACTTTCCAAAGAATATTTAATATGGACAACATATCACTTTTCGCCATTTCTATCATGGGTCATCTAAGATGACCTACATTAGTCCGACGTCCAGAGGTTACTTTAGGAGATGCAAATCAACTGGCAAATCTTTGAATAATCCTTGTTGTAGGGACTTATCCCTCGAGCTAACCTAATTTGAGTTAACTCCATGTCAAACTCACGCATTTCACACGTGATATAAATAGTCAGCATTGACACCTATCCCACGAACTGATGAAGAATATGGATTGAGCACAACATAAGAGTATAAAAAAGTCAAAGACACTTATCTCCTACGAACTCAACAGTTACTAAGTTAACCACAACTTACCTCATTGTTCATAGAACGTGCTTTAGCACGATAACGTGCTGCAGGTAGGCCAACATAAAGAAATAGTTCCATAATAGATTGGGATATATGAAAAATGACCAGAAAAAAATACCACAAAGAAAAATTTCTTATTTACAAGATCAAGCTTTTCTAGTTCGAGAGATCACTTGTAATAAGATATCGGCCTCAAACAATAAAAATTACTATTACTAAAACCCTCAACTCGAGGTCATGGTATTTTACCTATTCGAAAGATTTTCATGCTAAATTACCTGTGTCATTTCTTGCCTTACATTAGCTTTCATCACAAGTACATTGGTATAAGAGCTAATTCTAAGCCATTTTGAGCTAACGGAATTAGGCCATTACACTTAGCGCCGTCAATGGGAAATGAGGCATTTCCACGATATCCTAAGGCATACATTCATTCTATTATCAATTTCCAATCATGGTCATTTCCAGATGACCAGCAACCAGAATCCAGCTCGATATTTCAGTTGAGCCGGAACAGCTTACAGAACTATGGGTGTATCTCCATGTAGAAATAGAGAAACGTAATGAGCTCGAACGTTAGTTAACTCTTGACTGAGAGCTCCGAGAGAAAGAGCTCGAAGCCGAGTGACAAGCTCATTTGACAACATTCAAATAACATGAAGACCATATGACAACAATGTAGACAGCGTTACAGGTTCTACAAGATACTCAACAGGCTCCCAAACCTGATATCGTGATCAGATGCCAGAGACCTCCCAGGTTTCTACACGGGAAAGATTGGGACCTCGAGCAGCCACCAGCAAAGTTATTTCAAGAAATGTTTAGCATGAATCACAGCCTTTCATTTATTTGGGTGGTAAAGTTTAATCTCATATCAACAGAAGTCTCCGACCTTCCAAATGTTAAAAGGAAGAATAATGACCTCAACCTTGAATTCCAACACGTATTCACTTGAATGAGGGAACCGACAGTCATAATCCTCAACCACCTCGCCAAGCCTCTCAAGTTGTGCGTCAATTTGTCACACAAGAGCATATGGATTAGCGTATCAAGGAGTTGATTGAAGCTCAGACTCTAGGCCAAAAAGATGACCTTATCAAGTTACAAGGTAGTCTGATTGCCAAAGAGTTAATCGATATGAAAGTGCCGAAAGGTTTCCACACTCCGAAGATACAAAAATACAAGGGCATTGATTGAAAGTAGCACATTCAACAATACCGTGATTCATTTTGGATTATACTCCAATCTCAGCCACATTCTTTGTCGTTTGTTTACAACAAGCCTACGGGGAGAACTGCTCTGGTGGTTTCACTCTCTACCTGAAGATTCTATCATCACATTTGATCAGCTATAGAAGCAATTCATCAAGACATATGCTCATAAAAAAGACAAGGAGGAGAATTTATATTCTCCTATTAGTCTTAAACAATCACAAGGAAAGAAGCTTGAGGCATTTGCAAAGAAGTTTTTAGAACTTGAACGAAAAGTAGATAATCTTGATCAGAAAAAGTAGCTACTACTTTCACCAACACGCTCCAACTCGACTGCAAGGCCAAAGAGTACCTTTTTCTCAACAAACCCGCAACCTTGGAGGATATGATCACCAAGGTCAATGGGTATGTGGAACTATAAAGGATAATGTCCGAAAGACATAAATCTACTAAATCCGCCCTAACCACCAAAGGTCCACCTACAGAACGAAATATTGAACTGAAGGAGGATCAGGGTGATCACAAGAGTTCCAAGGGCAATACTGGTAACCCTCAGAAAGGCGGAACATTACCTAAACCGGTCCTCCCGAAGATGAATGTCTGAATCTCTACAATTTTTCTAATTCTATCAAAGGGTAAGCTATAACGTCCATCCCAACCATTGGAACCAATCGAAAGTCGCCCATACTGAATGCATCACAAGGTAAATCATTATACTGCTGACAACTTTTATGCCTTACAGAGGTTGTTAGAATTCATTTTCAAAGATAGCATGGGCGGATGTACGAATACATTATTAACCTGGAATCCTACAAGGAAGGCAGCTATGAGAAATAGCTCGAAGTAGCCCAGGTCGAAGATCAAGCTGAGGAGAAACATCTCTACCATATGTACCACAGCAACATGATCGAGATTTATCATATCAACAACTCTTGCAGATTCAAGCACAAGAGATTTATCATAATATTGGAGAGATGCCAGGGGTCAATTCAACCAAGGCATGTCACAAATTGGCCATCAACACCAACGTCACGGTTGTCAAACAGAAATAGCGTCGCCTCTCACCTCGTCTTCGAGTTAAAGTCAAGATTGAGATCGAGAAATTGATCAAAGTGGGATTCATTTGAGAAACCAAGTATCCAAATTGGATATCAAATATCGTCGATGTTTCAAAAAAGAATGGAAAGGTCTAAGTTTGTGTATATTTTACCGATCTAAACAAATATACTCCAAAGGATAATATCCCTCTTCCCATCATCTATTAAATTCTTGATTCAACGGTAGGTCACGAACTCTTATCAATGATGAACACTGCTTCTGGATACAATCAGATTCCTCTCTTGGAAGTAGATCAGGAAAAGACCACTTTCTTCAGTGAAAGAGGACTTTACTGCTACAAAGTTATGCCCTTTAGACTCAAGAACGCAGACGCGACTTATTAACGGTTAATGATGACTATGTTCAAAGCACATCTTGAGAAAATTGTGTAAGTCAATATCGATGATCTCTTGTGCAAGGGCATACAGTCAAACAACCGCATTACAGATTTAGCCACAATATTCAATATTCTACGATCTTACAAGATGCGACTCAATTCTGATAAATGTCAATTCGGAGTACAATCAAGCCGATTCCTCGGCCATCTCATCAGCAAGAAGGGGATTGAGGCCAACCTAGATCAAATTCGAGTTCTTCTCAACATGCCATCTCCAAAAACAGTGAAGGACGTACAAAAACTTGCTGGCAAGATTGCCACTATCAACCGATTCATTTCTAAATCTTCAGATCGTTGTTGTTCCTACTACTCCAAAGTTACACTAAAAGAGGAAAGGTTCAGCCCAACAAAGAGATGAAATGGACATTAAAATGCAAGATAGCTTTTAAGGAACTTAAAACCTATTTGGGGAAATCTCCCATCATGAGCACCCCGATAGATAATGAGGAACTGATCATCTACATGGAAGTTACAGATACTTCTATCAACTCAGTTTTCATTTGACTTGAGGTGAAGGTCGAAAAGCCAGTCTATTTGATCAAAAAAATCCTCACTCCTACTGAAACAAGGTATTCTAAAATTAAGAGATTCCTTCAAACTCTTGTTTACACTTCTTAGAAACTTAAGCACTACTTCCAATCTCATTCAGTCAAAGTCATGATAAACAACCCACTACGAGAAGTTTTGTCCAAAAAAAAAATTTAGGAGGTGCAGCAATGGTCAGTCAGTTTGGGAGAATATGATATCAAGTTCGAACAAAGACATTCAAAAAAGGGTCAGGCCGTTGCCGATTTTCTCACAGAGTGGAAGATCCCGATTGGAAAGAGCACGATCCTGACCTTACATAAGAAATTATAGAAGATCTACTCACCAAAGCATTTAACGAACAATCAAAATGGGTTTTAAGAAAAGGGCGGAAACTTCTTACAGACTGTTCAGCAGGACCCGCAGGATCAAGAATTAGAATCGTATTGATTACCCCTTCCAATGACAGAATCTAGAAATCAGTCCGCTTTGATTTTGAAGCCTACAAATACGTCACAGAATACGAAGCTCTGATTCATGGACTCGACCTAACTCTCGAGCTTGGAGTCCCAAAGCTCTCAGCCTACATAGATTCTCTACTCATCGTTCACCATTACTCTGAATAATACAAGAAGAATGGCAAGATGATCGAGTATGCATCCCTCGTTGCCGATAGGATGAGCAGATTTGCGAAAGCAACTCTCAAATATTTACCGCTAGGTAAAAATGGACACGCAAATTCCTTAGGTTATCAAGCCATAGTCTCGGGTACAGAAGCCAGATATCTACAGATCGAAGTGATATCAACCTCCAGCATTAATCGACATTATGTATGCACGATTGACACTGGGGGCGATGAAGAGGAGGACGACGATTGGTGAAAGCCCTTCATTGCCTACCTTGGCTCCGACAACAAATGCAAAGGGCCCATTCTAACAGATTCGAAAGAACGTCAACAGTTGATCAAAAACTCAAAGCGTTATACGGCTTAAAATGGTTTTTTATATCGCCATTCAGTCCGGGACCTTACCTCAAGTGCCTCTCTAGGAAAAAAACAGACGGAATGTTCAGAGATTTACATGAAAGGACTATAGCACATCATCACACAGTTTGGATGCCTCTACCTGATTCGGATTGGTAATGGGCCCTAGTTCGTTGGTGAAAAAGTCGTAGCCTTCCTCAACAAATACAATATCATCCACTCACCATCAAATCCCTACTACCCTCAAGGAAATGGCCAAGCTGAAATCACCAATAAAACAATTGTAGATGGACTCAAGAAAAGTCTTTAATCACAGAAAAAAGGAAACTGGATACGAAAACTTTCTCATGTCTTATGGGCATACCATACCACTCTGCGTCAATCAACCGGCTGTACCCCATTCCTCCTCGCCTATGGCACAAAAGCCGTCATTCCAATAGAATATCACCATCCAGTCAAAGATCACGAGCTTACCGACGAAGAGAATGAGTTTGAATTGACCTGAATATGAATTAGATTGATGAAACTTGGGAATGCGCTATTGCCAACCTAGGTCGATATCACCATATGCTGGCCAACTCGTACAATAGAAGAGTCTAAAGCTATACATTCTAAATTGGCGATCTCGTCCTCAGAGAAATCCCTCAACACATAAAAGAGGCATATACTGGGAAATAGGCAGAAAATATGGAAGGTCCATTTCTCATCATTGGTCGAACTGGTCTGGGATCATATTATCTCATGACAGAGCAAGAAGTTCGAATCCCAAATCCATGGAACACTAGGCGACTAAAACGGTACTATCATTATGCCCCTCACTTTCTACTTCAAAATTCTCATTCTTTCCATTTAAAAAGTGAGATTTCATCTTCATATAGTGTACATTTTATTCTATTAAAAAAAAACTTCCAATTTTTTTCCCACATTACTCTCTACTTACTTAGACTCTACTACATTACATAGATTAAAGCAATACTAGCTTTCAATCGACCTCTATACCGATTAAAGCAAAGGTAAAACTAGCTTTCAATCGAACTTTATACCAGTTAAAGCAAAGGTAAAACTAGCTTTCAATCAAACTCTATACCGATTAAAGAAAAGGTAAAACTAGCTTTCAATCGAACTCTATACCAATTAAAGTAAAGGTAAAACTAGCTTTCAATCGAACTCTATACCGATTAAAGCAAAGGTAAAGCTAGCTTTCAATCGAACTCTATACCTGTTAAATTAAAGGTAAAACTAGCTTTCAATCGAACTCTATACTAATTAAAGCAAAGGTAAAACTAACTTTCAATCGAACTCTATACAGACTAAAGCAAAAGTAATACTAGCTTTTAATCGCCCATCTATACAAAATCTGCGATTAAAACAAAGGTAATACTAGTTTTCAATCAAAGAACTCTACCAGTCATAAAATAAAGTAAAGGTAAAGCTAACTTTCATCTCTCAATATGTCTACAACAGATACTTTTATAGGTTACATCTGCAAGTCACTTTTAAGGATTATTCTTTGCAGATGGGAGGTCAGCTACGTTTTCCCCTACAACAGGAGGACGATCAGCCATAAAATTTTGAGCATAAACAACTGTAGTAATTCTGCCTTACTCTGCCAATTCAACAGGTCGAGAACCTAACTCTATTTCTATGGCATTCATACAGTTTCCTCGATCTACATCGGCTCTACAAATACATCCTCTTCTCGGCAGATAATCGTGTAAGATATCCCTTACTAACTCAAGTCTTCTCACTTCCTCCACAAAAAAGCCAATAGCAGCCATTAGCATTTCTAAGCGTGTTACCTTGGGCATAACTACCTTGAAAAAAATTTCTCTTACTTTCTGATGACGTTCTTACAACTTTTTATATCGTGCATCTTACCCTTCCATGTGACTATGTGCACGGGACATAAGATTATTAAACTCCTTTGCCTTCTCCGTTACTTTATCTAACTTAGCCTGGTTCATCGTCCACAATTCTATCACCTGAGCACAAAGTTCCTCAAGCTCCCTGTCTTTACTTGCATCTTCCTCAACAGGAGACTTCTTTAACAATTCGTCTTTTTTCCTTATCAATTGATCCTTACCCCTGATCACCCGCTCTAACTTCTGCTCCCTGATATAAACAACATCCAACTTACCTTAGCACTCCCTTATACGCTCATTTCTTCTTTGTACATGAGCTTGAATAAAGCTACATTTCCCTCCAGCTCCCTAATTCGAGCTGATAGGCTAACCACATCCCTTTTCACAATGAAGACCCCGCCATCACATTTATTCTTCCTCGACCGCTCTCCAGCCTCAGCCTTCTTGACGTGCGAATTAGCCATAGCAAAATCTACCATCAATTGAGCTACCCTCTTATTCAATTTATTGCAATACCTTTGAACCATCAGGAACTCTATATCTTTAGCAGGTAAAGCCTCACTCAACTGCTCAACCGCAATTTCAAATTTTGATAGGTCATCTCGAGCTCTCTTCAGCTCGTTATCTTTTTCAATTATTTTACTCATCAATCGTTCTAGTTCGCTTCTGGAACTCACTAGATCAGCTCGAGTCTTCTCTTGCCCGTTTGTCTTGCTAACCATTTGGCCCTTCAAACTGGCCACAAATCTGTGTAACTCTTTCTTTGTTGCTTCTAACGACTGAATACCATATCGAGCCATGTCTGCCTCTATACTCTTCACCATCAACGTATCATTCCAACTTTTGATCTTCTCAGTCTCTTCCTTCGCCTCCTCAAGATCGTTTTGCCCCGTATTAATTTTAGTATATTTTTCTTCGATCTTTCGAGTTCGCTATTCAACAGTTTGTATTGCCTCGACAAACTTAAAATGAACTTTGACGTATTGGTCCTCCCTATCTTCATTTGCTTCTCTCATCTTAACAAACTCCGCTGCAAACTCTTTGTTATATTGGAGTGTCTCTTGCTCACTTAAGCGAGCTGACTCCATTTCGACCAACATCGCAAATACAATACTTCAAGTTCGATTCAAGAATACTCAACAAATACATTCAATCATGATATAGGAATCTTATTTCTAACAAATTTTTATTTTTTGACATCTAATGTTGTGAAACTGCTTCTAAACTTAAGTTCAAAGTTTGATCCCAGTTCGATGGCAATAACATGTACATCCAATTTCAAGCTACACAATTTCTATGCTATAACTTTCTCAACACTTTGGTATTATCTGGACACATTTAAGTACCATTGCCCCTAAATTGTTAACCCATTTTTGGTCTATCTCTATTCTCTAATTTTAAATTTGTAGCTCTAAAGTAATGTACCATACAAGTAAAATATTTCTTGCCCATTTTTAGCTTGTAGCTTCGCTTGCGAAGACAACAGGGATGTTGAGGCGTCTTTCTCCTTAGCAAGCTCATTCTCTAACTCCTTAATTCTGAGGCGCATATCCTTAAGTTCCTACAAACAATTCTTACAAACATCTCTTAGCCTATAGAAGTTATCCAACAAAACAATATTACATATATTTACAGTTCTCAAACCCCATAAATCACATAGCCATAAAGTCAACAATTCGACTCTACCTTCTCGTTATCATTCTCTGGATTTTCATTGTCATCCCCTTGGTTCCCTAGCTCAGTTTGGGGAGAGACACTATCCAACCCTCTAACCACTCCAACAACATCATCTTCCACCTCGTCTTCTTCGACATATGTATCCTCCATAATAGTTGTAACCTCAGTTTGGAGTACCCCACTTTGAGGAGTTGTCCCCCAAGTCGGTCGCACTAGACTACCACCTCATTCAGGCTCTTCTACGCTTCTTTTAGCAGCTCACTAATCTCTGCCTCTTGCGCAACTTTTTTTGAATCTAGTTGCTTTACCTCCCGAACCAAGTCAGACTTCAATCGACCTACCTTCTTCTCGAGCTCTACCTTCCCATTCTTAAGCTTAGCTTTTTCGTCCTCAATTTCGAGGCAGGTCCTCTTCATCAAACAGGCACACTACAAAAAAAATCAAACATATTTTCAGCTCGAATCATAATACATAATTCAAAAAATACAAATCACCAAAACTTACCACTTTGCTCATTTCCTCAACACCCTTGCGAGCTGCAAGCCTCGCCCTATCCTCTACTGCTCCTAACTCGTCTTCTTCCATAGGTCAATTTTCTACGACCTTCCCCCCAGTCACTCTAGCAAGAGGATTAACCACCTCTTTTTTGCCTCCCCCTTGACCTCACCACTCCCCGTAGTTCCAGAGGCCGAGCCACACTTCATAAACTTCTAAGCTAACTTGCTCGAAGTAGTAGATTTTGGCACATCCGCAAAATCTAACGCAGTGGCCTTTGGAAAAGCCACTCACTTCTCTCCGTCAGCCACTTTTTTCTTACCGGCTCAAACCCCCGTCATTAGTCTCGTCGCTTGAGACTTTTAAACCTTCTCAAACCTGTTGTTAGCTTGTTTATTTCTATTAATACCTAGGTCTTCCAGTACCACCTCAAGCTCAACCCCTTCGCGAGCAACAATATCCAACAAGGACCCCTTCTTCACCTTTGATTGAGGATCTGTAAACCAAACACAATACATTATCAATAACATAGCAACATTCAGCTACAACAGTTTGATATTATACACTATTACACTTATATTTTTTCACCGTTCTATACAGAAGTTCCATAGGATCTTCATCTTCTCTCTGAAGGCAATTACCTTTTACCCAAATTATATTATCATTTTATATTTGACCTGTTGAATTCAGATCGAAGAAAAGCGGCTGGGACGAACTTGCAATGAAATATGCCTCTCCACTTGCAGAATAATTTTTCACACCATAAAACTTTGAAACATCTTCAGGAGATATTCTCTTCTCCACCTCATTTTACACCCACAACCTATTCAAACTCTCACAGACATTGATCACTTCCCACATTTTCCTGTTCAACTGGGCAGGACATGCCCCTATGGTATTCATTATCCCTATCGCAAGATTTTTAAGGGGCAAACTAAACCCATACTTCAACTAAGATAGGTAACATAGAAGCCCCCTTCCAAATTACCCTGGACATTTTCATCAAAATACTCCAAGGAGATTGATTTGTTTACCCCTATCTGATTTCTCCTTCTCTAAATCAGGTAACTGAAATAAATGCTCCTCCCCAGATTCTACAATACAACTTTTAAACTGCCTGCTAGCATGTTTTACAACGTTACCCCATATTCCCCCTATAAGGGCCTTAGATTTTCAAAATTCTCTAAACACATCAGAGTTCGGAGGGTATGATGCCAATTGTCTAGGGAAATCTAGAAATTGAGCAACTCCTATTTCATCCTCCCTATCAGATACTACATTCTCATACTCAGCCGAACGACTAGAGGTCGATGCCTCCATAACAGGTGAAGTTTCTATCTCAACTACAAGTCGAAGGATGAGGTTTGATTCTACACAGATATTCCTCATGCTCGACCTACATATAGGTTCAGGTATTCTATCATTATCTTTTACACATCCATCATACATATACATATATCATAGCATATATCTTTTTTACACATATACCAAATAGATTTTTATAGGTTACCTTAAATAGTGATTTTTTAAATTTAAAAACTACAAAAATCTTTCAAACACACATTAATAATATCACAAATCATTCACTAACCTTCAACGTCTGAATGCGAGTCTGAAGCAGCGCCAAATCCTTCATTCACAACGCTACTATGCAACCACCATCGCGACTCAGTCTCAGTAACTTTCTCTCGCCTTGATTGTTGATCACTCTCATCTAATCTCTCATGTAAATCTCTGTTATTTTTTCTCTTTCCTCTCTTATTGTTCTTTAAATTTTTAGAAGTTGATAAACGCTTGAATGAGGAAGATAAAACATTATTTATAGTTTTCCCTCTGACTGCTGGCAGTTATTGGGCCTCATACGAGCCGCCCTCAGTTTTGGAACCAAGGCATCCCTTCCACAATTAATGTTAGACATTTTGCATCTTTTCGGTAAAAACACCTTCCCATCATTACCCCCCCCCCCCCCGCCCTATATTTTAATATATTCTCATCTCTTCTACCTAAATCTCCATCTGACCTCCCCACACTCATGATGACTCAATACTTATAAGCAATCAAACTTTCCCTACAATTACACAAGAGCCAAAAATCAAAGCTACCTTTTTTTTTTTATTCTTGCTTCTACTATTTATAAACAGCAGACGTCATTTGCAAAACTCTCCCATTTCAAATTTAAATTTTTTATTCACAATAGTCACAAACAACATTCACAACAAAAGATGACAAATTCAAAACATTATTCTAACTACATCTTCATTACGGTTATTCGACCTAATGCAATCTACTCCCTCACATATAATTACGCATAAAACATCCAAGATGTCTTGGGGAGCCACACCTAATTAGTTTGCCTCTAGCAATCCTCACATCTTCCTCCTCGGTCTCTTCCTCAACAATTTGCCCCGCAGCCTCTTTTTGAGCAGAAGGCTCCAAAATCACTTCCTAGAATAACTCCTCATAAAAATGGTGTCCTACCTCAAGTTCCCTAGCCCTCAAATCCAAATCTTCAAACTGATATTCTGACTCTGGCAAGTCAAAATAATAATCTAGCAACCCAAAAATCTTTTCTAGAACTTTAGCTAACTTTATCGCCAACCGTCCTTCAGTAGCTTGACAAACTCTCACAGATCGAGTCCTCACCATATTCTCTTTATTCCTACTCATTAAATCACATTTCCCCATATTTATACAATTTTCTAGATCACTTCAAATCCTCCACATTCTGTATATATATTATATTTTTTCATAACAGAAAAACTTAAGATCCTGATAAGAAAGTTATTTGAACTTATCTATCCATATCGACCTCTTTGAATTCGTTTTATCTCATTTCAAACTTACCTGCCCCCCAATACAACAATTCTAGAGAGATCTCCCTGAGCTTAAATTTCTAATTCCTGCAAATTCTATATTTTTGACAATATTCTCCCCCCATAATTCTAAGTTATTCAGTTCAAAATAGATTTTTACACGTCTTCTATTTCACAGACATAATTTTTACACCTTGATAGCTAAAAAGATACTTTCAAATTTGATCTTTAATATTACATTTCGCCATTTACATATCTGTATTTCTTAAAGCTCGATTTTAATCGCAAGAGCTAATTCAATCTATTAACATAGAGTTTGAATAAACATTTTTTAAGTATCTCATTTCGAACTTATCTGCCCCCTCATACAACAATTCTAGAGAGATCTCCCTGAGCTTAAATTTCTAATTCCTGCAAATTTTATATTTTCGATAATATTCTCCTCCAATAATTCTAAGTTATTCAGTTCGAAACAGATTTTTACACGTCTTCTATTTCACAGACATATTTTTTACAGCTTGATTGCTAAAAAGATACTTTCAAATTTGATCTTTAATATTACATTTCGTCATCTACATATCTGTATTTCTTAAAGCTCGATTTTAATCGCAAGAGCTAATTCAATCTATTAACATAGAGTTTGAATAAATATTTTTTAAGCTCGAATATAAATTACAGGTACTTTACAGGTAACAAGTCTTTTAGGTACTTTACAGATAACAAGTTTTTCAGGTATTTTATATATAACAAGTCTTTTAGATACTTTATATATAATAAGTATTTCAGGTACTTTACAGATAACAAGTCTTTCAGGTACTCCAGAGATAACAAATCATTCAGTTTATTCTTAAATTATATCAGTTTTTAGTAATGTTTCACTCCGAGAATCATCTGAAGCAAAACTGGACCTGGAAATTATATAACATCCTCTTTTTTTAAAGTTTGATCAAAGTCTAGACATTTAGTTGAGCTTCAAATAGAAACTATGGAAGCAAGGACGCCAGTGCTTGAACCAACTCTTCAAACAAATGACCTTCTTATTACCAAGAAATGATGATTGTGCAGGTGCAGACTTCAAATCTCCGTCTCCCAGCTCCACCACCATTGCCTCCTCTACCGTAGCCCCCATTAACAAAGAGTTGATTGAGACGAAACAGAGTCCTACCTTAGAATCTAGTCCTTCGCAGGATACCGGAGGTACTGCCTCACAGTTACACCAGCCACCACATTTGTCCCCTCAACCTTGTCCTCCGCAAGGATGCGGAGAGACCTCCAACGTGCCTCGAATGTCAAGACCATGTAATAAAATATCCACATACAGTAATAGTCTTCCTCAGCTTCAGTAATTTCTTCTTCTAACATAACGTAATACGTCGGTGGAACAGGAATTGAGGTGGGCATCTCCAAAAATTGATCCCCAAAGTATCTCAACTTGAATCTCGACATCCCAGTAGAAACTCTCTCTTCATAAATCATTCTCTGAGTCTTCACCATTATCACTCAAGAATTCTAGAGGATTTTTCAATAACAACGTACTTTGCCAGAATCCACAGTACAGGTACTATTTATATAACCCTCGTATTTAATGCACATGTATGTTTCCAAAGCAGCCATCATTCAGACCAGAACCGCTATCGGAAGCCCAAGCATCCATTATATCAATACTTTCTATCGTCATTTAATACAGATACATCCTTCCATAAAAAACAAATACCCATTTCCATACCAGGCAAATCAATATTAAATACGTCATTTTTTCAACTTTTAACACCTTAAATATACTGGATCTTTCTCAACCAAAGCCACTCGTGCCTTAATTTGCGAGGGGGCAATTATAGGGACCTATCCCTTGAGCTAACACAAATTGAGCTACCTCCATGTCAGGCTCATGCATTTCACATGAGATAAAAGCAGTCAGTATTGACACCTATCTGATGAAGAATGTGGATCGAGCACAACATAAGAGTATGAACAAGTCAATGACACAAGTCTCCTATGAACTCAACAGTTACTCAGTCAACCACCACTTACCTCATTGTTCGGAGAATGTGCTTCAGTACGATAACGAGCTGCGGCTAAGGCCTATATAAAGAAAAAGGTTCAGAAGAGACAGAGATATATGAAAAATGACCAGAAAAAAAGACCACAAAGAAAAACTTCTTATTTACAAGATCAAGCAATTCTAGTTCGAGAGATTACTTGTAATAAGATATCAGCCTCAAGCAATAAAAATTACTGCTACTAAAATATTAAACTTGAGGTCGTGGTTTTTTTACCTATTCAAAAAATTTCCACGCTAAATCACATGTGCCATTTCTTGCTTTATATTAGTTTTTATCACAGGCACATTGGTGTAAGAGCTAATTCTGAGCCATTTTGAGCTAGCGGAATTAGGCCATTACAATTGTTGCTTAGACAGAGAGGCGAACTGAACTACAGCAAGGGGATCAATGATAAATGAATGGCTCGACGGCTAGAATTCTAATGTCATGAAAAACATATTGAAAGACCTACAAGTAGAATTATAGGCACCAGCTTCTAGAGACAATAAGCCTTATGCTTCAAGAGTCTCAATTCGATCAAGGTTGGAACTTCGTGCAACACAACCAATCTTGGAAAATCAGCCAACTGAATCAAATACATTCACCTTGGAAGACGATGTATAGGAAGTTAATGTAGGTCGAGTCCCATTCAGATGACGCGAAGAAGAGCATTATTCTATAGCAGTTAGAATCCCTGTAAGAGAAAGACTTGGTGAAGGAAGTGGTGAGTACAATCCTATGCAAGATTTACGACCTACAGTTACTTCACGATAGTATGTTACCTAGAAGTGCATGGACATGCAAATCAAAGAACTCCTCGAAGAATAAACTTATAACAGCAGCATCATGATCAGACTCCAAGGATGCCTGATGGCCATAGAGATGATTAAATTTGAGGTTCCTACAGGTTTTCACACTCCAAAGATTATGAAGTATATAGACTCTGATCTAGTAGAATATGTTCAAGTGTTCTAAGACTCTCTGGGGTTGTATTCAACCTCAGATCGTATTTTGTGTTATCTTTTCTCCACTAGCCGTTTCGTTGGTTCCATTCTTTGAAATTAGGATCAATTTAGTTTTTGACCAACTATAAAAACTTTTTGTCAAGACTTATGCTCACAACATGGACCAGGAAGAAAATTTGTACATCCTTATAGACTTAAGCAAGCTCAAGGCAAAAAAACTCAAAGCCTTTACTAAGAAATTCCTCGACTTGGCACGAAAAGTGGATAACCTTAATTATAAAACCACAGTTTCTACTTTCACCAATGCATTGTAGTTTGACTGTAAGAGGCAAATGAGCATCTATTTCTCAACTACCCATCTAATTTGGAAAATACGACTAAGAAGGTCAATAACGACGTCGGCCTAGAGAGGATAATGGCATAATAACAGAAAAGTAAGGTTATCCTTTCTGATAAGGGCAACTCATATCGAACAGAAAACACTGGGGAAACTCAATACGATTGAGAAGCTCTAGTTAGCCGAAAAGTACGAAGAACACTAATTGATTAGGAAAAATAAAAGCTTCAATTGCTTAAGATGAAGTTAATTATAATGAATTACTCCAAAACCCTAGGCTTTCTCAGAACCTTTTCGAGATCTAACATAAGAAAAAAGAAGATAACCTAAGTTCTTTTTATATAGAGGGAACCCAAAATTACAAATAGAATGCAACTCAAGGCAAAAGTACGCCTCATAAATAAAACTACCGCCAGAGTCATTCGAACGACTTTACGCCAATTGGTTTAAAACCCTAGAAACTTGACAAGTCGTTCGAACGAAATCTGTCTCTGGACTAAATTTCCAATGAGGTGAACTTTGGTCGTTCGAACGAAATAGGGGGTCGTTCGAACGACTCGATCGAACGAATTTAGATAAAATTGGTCTCCGACTAAAAACGTCTCTAGATCCTCTTAGATCATGGCTCCCCCCTTTATAAGCCTTGAGCTCATGCTCAAGCGAGAACTAGAGAGGTGGAAATGTGGCGCTGCCCATTACCTTGCTATGCCACTTTGACTTACGGGGTAGCTGACCCTTCTTCCCAACTCGGAATGACTCAATACCACCACATATCTTGCCTGGCAGTAACTTTTGGTGAAGCACACTACGCCTTTTAAAATCATCATATCCTACAATATACACTGACGTAACAAAAGGTTGTACCTGCATAGAAACCAACATAGCAGAAGTAGTTGGTAATGGGGGTCGAGATAACCTATCAGCCATTTTCTTGTCCACTCCCTTCTTAAACTGCATAATCAAGGGAAATTGTTGGAGAGACGACATCCCCTTCATCCGGTGAGCTTGTTGTAGCTTGGACTGTGTAGCTAAATACTGGAACGGTTTATAATCAATGTGTACCACAACCTCCTCTTGTAATGTCGGTTGGTTGCCTATAAGACATTGTCATAGAAGACAAAACTCTGGCCGTCGTACCCTTCTGAACCGGTCGAACTAATAACACAAACTTGTCGCTCGCATTAACCAACTGCTTCACCTGAGTCGCCATTACTAAATTAGACATATTGACATGCTCCTTACAAGTATTGATATGGAACTCCATTCCCTCTCTCACAAGACGATACTTGCAAGCTCTACGGTAATGAATCGTATCTCAGTCCCAAAGATAAGGGCTACCCAAGATGACCTGACACACATCCAAGGGAGACACCACATACCTCACCTTATCAATAAACCATCCAGTTATCATAAACTTGAATGTACACTACTTCGCGATCATCAAATCCGCATCTTTCTTAATTTACCCCAAATCATACGGCTTAGGATGAGTTGTAGTCGTCAAACCCATCTTCTTCACCAACGCCTCAGAAATCAAATTTACCTGACTACCCAGATCTATAATGACCTCGACTAAACTCTACTTCACCTGAATACTGACATAAAAAAGTTCATCCCGACTCTCCTCCTCGGTAGCCAAATTTCGCTAAAACATAAGTGTAAGCTTAGGATTCGGCTTATCTAAATCTAGGAGGTTAACAACCTCTATAGCTAGTACATATATCTCTTTCTTGTTCTTTTCCTCCTTCAGCCTAAGCTTCGGGTGAAGTTTCCAACAATAATCAAAAATATGCCCACTCACCTTATAATGATTACAATAAAACTCCTTGGACGAAGACCCTTCTCCTTTGGCCTCTCCGTTATGCTTATTTTTCCAACTAGACTTGTACCTTGACTTGATCTTGTAGTCTTTTTTGTCACTCTTCAAGTACTTGCCTTCAATAGCAATTGCCTTCACAGTAGTGTTCTCGATATTGGCCACAGTAAAGAGCTTCAACTCTCTCTTAATAGACTCCGACAAACCCACCGTGTACTTCATGAACACCTTATACTCGTCCACATCAATGTCCAAAACCAAAGCTTGTTATGAAACGTCGTAGTGTACTCCTGTACGGATTGCTCAAACTTTTAACGCAAATTGTACCATTTATACCATCTTTCTTGCTCATACCCAATCGGATAAAACTGCTTTCACACTAAAACCTTAAATTCTTTCTAACCCAAACTTCCTACATCATAGCGTTTCTGATAAGATTTTTACCACGTGAGTGCATGACTTTCGAATTTCAACGTAGCAATGTATATTTGCTGAGCATTAGATTATTTGTAAACGGAAAAATAAGTTTCTAACATACTTAACCAATTATCCAACTTCTCCGCATCGATTGAACCGTCGAATACAAGAATTTCAATCTTAAAATTGATACAAAAATTACGTATAGAATTCAATGACTTACCAATACCCGATCGCTCCTTGTTGGATTCGGCATCACTAGAACTACTATCGAACTCTGCAAAATTGTCGTCTCCATCCACCTCCATAACCCCTTTGCACCTCGAGCGACCTTGCCGATGAGAGCGGCCTCGTCATGTTGCCGAAGTGGAAGCCTTTGCGAGGTTTATGAAACGTAACTGTTCGACCAACTCTCATACAGTAGAAGTTAGGTCAGAAACTGTCATTTCCTAAATCGTGAGTCGATCGTCAGAATCGCCCATCTCCAAATCGTCATTCTTCTTTCAATTAGGCTTGTGATGGATTTTCAACTGACTTACTAGTTTCTCATTCGTTTGCTTGAGACGGTCATGTGTAAAGACCATAAACCACAATCAACCCCCAAAAATCGTAACTATAAAACTGATACTACTTAATCCACAATACGATTGAGAAGCTCTAGTTAGGTGAAAAGTATGAAGAACACCAATTGATTGGGAAAAATAAAAGCTTCAATTGCTTAAAATGAAGTTAATTATAATAAATTACTCCAAAACCTTAGGCTTCCTCAGAACCTTTTCTAGATCTAACATAAAAAAAATAACCTAAGTCCCTTTTATATAAAGGGAACCCAAAATTATAAATAGAACTTATCTTGAGGCAAAAGCACGCCTCATAAATAAAACCACCGCCAGAGTCGTTCGAACGAAATAGGGAGTCGTTCAAACGACTTTAAGCCAATTTGTTTAAACCCTAAAAACTTGACAAGTCATTTGAACGAAATCTCAACTCATTTGAACAAAATCTGTCTTTGGGCCAAATTTCCAGTGAGGTGGACTTTGGTCGTTCGAACGACTCTAAATATTGTTCGAATGACTTTAGATAAAATTGGTCTTCGACTCAAAATGCCTCTAGATCCTCCTGGATTATTAGCTTTCCTGACATTCCCCCACTAGAGCAGATTAAGGGCCTATTTATACCTTATGAAAATATTTGACATCACCTTCTCAACCACCCTCTCTCGAGTGACCATCCTCTGTCCTCCTACAGATCATCAATAGAAGTAGACCCGACACTGCCCCTCAGTTGCCAATAATATATTCTATCAGGGGCTCAAAACTTATAGAAAAAAGTGTAACCCCGATATTATTTTCCATTCAGAAACCAAAGCGACGTCTGGCCAAGCTCTTAAGAAGTTTTCTGCTCTCAGCATTTTGAATAATTTTATCATTAATGCCTCACCACTAGTGGGGGGCCGGTGGGCTTCGGCTAGCCTAGAAAAGCAGTGTTAATTTTTCTATCCTATCCTATTTTCCTCAAGGCATCGATACCCTTATCACTTCTATTCCCTCCGGACTCTCCCCCTCGTTATGTTCTTTTGTTTATGCTCCCCCCCCAAAAAAAAAATTATAACATTTTTTGAAACTCTCCCTTCGACTTTTCCAAAACGGTATATTTCCCTTGGATAATTCTAGGGGGCCTAAACAACATCCTTAACCAAGGCAAAAAATGGGGAGGGAAGCCGTATAACATCAACTCCTTCTACCCTTGAAAGGATTTTATCTTTAATGCTTCTATTATGGATCTCAGATTATCGCCCCCCCCCCCCCCCCCCCCCCTTTACTTGGTCTAACAAAAGAAAAGGTGATGAGCTTCGAATGCATAGGCTCGATAGAGCTCTTTCATATCCTTTATGCAATTTCCATTTTTCTCGTAGTCAAGTTCATAACTTGTCCATTATTAGCTTGGATCATGTCCCTATTGTTATTAACCTTTATTTACATTGTGACAACCAGCCAAAGTAATTTCACTTTCAATTCTTCTAGGCTGAGGATGACAGATGCGGTGAGGTCATCTGCAAAGACTAGACTTCCGATATCGAGGGATCTAAGTTGTTAAAACTCTATAAAAAAAACTTAGAAGTGCTAAGAAAGAGCTTAGAACCAGAAACAAAGAAGTGTAAGATAATATTCCCGTGAGAGCCTTTATATTTAGAAAAATATTTACAATCTCTAACTTGTGCCTCCTTCACAAAGCAATAAATTTAAAGAAGCTGCTCTGCAGAAAGAGCTGAAATAAATTCTCTCCTAGGAAGAAGTTTAATGGAGAGATAAATCCAGGAAGACCTAGTTAAAAGAAGGTGACTATAATACTCAGTTCTTCCATCTTTCCACGAATACCCGTAGTAAAAGGAACAATAATAAGTGCTAAAATCTTACATTTTATACCCTAAAACATAGTTATTTTGTAGTCCCAAACTGCCTTAACTAATGACTGTATGCCAAGATTACTATTTTTCTAGATCATAGGTTCAACAGTGAATCACATAGCTAAAAAACATCAAAAAGGACCTAAAAGAGGCTCCTTCATCAATACTTAGAAAAGCAAGCTCAAGAGACTTTCCATTGTTGGAGATAATTAACAATTAGAAATCCATATCAGGCCATGACTAAATACAATCCAACTTTAGCATAGCAGAGTACAAAAAATCACAAGTTAAATATCCTCAAAAAAGGAAAATTGTTGGAGAAAAGCCATTAAATATACAATCGCAAATTATATCAAGAGAGGACCTCAGGGGAAGCCCAGTCAAAGGAAGACCCAAGAGGCCTCCACAAATGCGTGATCGCTAGTCTGGTATGCCTAACCAACCGGTGTTCGCGGGTTGGCAGTGGATTCCTGGGTCTCACATTATAGAGTCGGTGTCTCAGGATGTGTGAAGACTAAATTAGCTGCTAGATTTCTAAAGTCAGTCAATAAGAAGGTAAAACGGTAATTATGCCATCATAAAAAAGGAAATCCCAAGGCCCCCCTTCTCCTATAAAAGGAACATTGGTCCTCATTGTAAATTATCTTGGAGAAGTGACTCATGTTAAGGAATAAGGGTTGAAGACTTTAACTTTGTATATTTGTCTTCCTCCCTCTTCTTCTTTAAAGATAAGTTCTAAGTTCTTTAATTTAGGGCAAGGATCTTGGTAATGAAAAAGTTAGGGGCATGCACTTAAGTATGCCCAACTTTAAGCCAAGTAGCTCCTCTTAGAATTGGTATTTTTCTCTTATTTATTTAGTAAGTAGATTGCTTAGGTTGCTAAATTACTAAAACATAAACAAGTCCACTATTAAGGAATTAAAAGAGATGCTCTTATAAGAGATCCCTAAAATGGGAAAGAACAATATTATAAAGGAGATTAGACTAGTTAATAGTTAATCCACTTTCCAAAATATATAGTTCATACCAAAAAGGATAATACTTGATCTTTGATACAAGACCTAAGAGTAAGGACTTAATACTTTGCCTAAGACCTAGTTAATTTATAAAGTGTAAAGAGAATAAACATATTATTCAAGAAGCTCAAGTGTCCTCCTTGAGGATTCGGTATTGATTCGAAAAAGTGTTAAAATCCTATGAGCTCAAGTGTCCCTTTCTTGCCATATTCCTCGACAAACTAGTTGAGCATACAGAATTAGGTATTGATTCGAAATAGGGCTAAAATCCTAACTCATCAAACAACATCTTTAGAATTCCTAACCAGTGCGATGAATGGACTCAAGGTAGAATGAGCACAGGCAACACGATTGTTAAACACTTTAAGGACACATCTACCACATCTAACCCACCCATTAAAGTTAACATCCTTAATCTCTTCCAAAAAATCATCACTGACGAGGATAATATTATTCCAATGTGTAAACCCACCATTGATGAAGTAAAGGAATCCTTTTTTATTCATGAATCCCAATAAAGCTCCTGGACCTGACGGTTTTACCCCTTATTTTTACCAAAAATATTGAAACACAGTGGAAAATGACACATTTCTTGCTATTAAAGCCTTCTTTCGCTCTGACCATATCTTGCAGAAATTTCACCATACTAATGTCATTGCCATCTCCAAAATACCAAATATCGAGCATCCTAAACATTTTAGGCCGATTAATCTTTACAATATCAATACAAAATCATTGCTAAAATCTTGGTGAATCGGCTCAAACCCTACCTTAACAGACTGATTTCCCCCACTTGAAGCACTTTAGTTTCGGACAGACAAATCTGCGACAATATCCTTCTTGCCCAAAAGTTTCTTTGTACCCTAAATAAAAAGAAATTAGTTTTTGGCTGTATGGCCATCAAATTGGACCTTAGCAAAGCGTTCAACAAAAATGAGTGATTTTCCTCTTGAAACTATCCAAGCCATGGACTTTTGAGAGAAATAGTACAATTAGATCCTTCATTAAGTTTCTACCACTATCCTCTCTGTTAACCTTAACAGTTCCTCGTGTAGTATGCTCAATCCTGAAAGAGGGATCCTCTAAGGAGATCCCTTATCCCCGTTTCTTTTCATTATTTACTCTAAAGTATTCTCTAGGCTTCTTCTCCAAAAATGAAACCAAAGGAAAAATTCACGGTATTAAGATTAGCATAATTGAATCCCCTATCCTGCACCTCTTACTAAAGGTTGACAACTTTGTTATCTACAGAGCAAACATTGTGGAAGCAAGAACCCTTAAAGATGTCTTTAACACCTTCAAAAATGTATCTCGGCAAGAAATTAGCCTGGATAAGTCTTGTGTGTTCTTTAGTAAGAATTACCATCACATGCACAATAACTTGATCCAACGTCTCCTTCGTATTAACATGAACAAATCTGGTGATAAATACTTATGGATACCTCTCATTTTTAACAAAGCCAAGACCCTAAATTTTAGCAAGATTATTTTTAGGGTGGTTAATAGAATTGAAGGCTGGAAATCAAATTTTTTATTTAAAGTTGGCCATCTTATTCTTATTAAAGTTGTTAACTCAATGATTTCCTCCTAACCTTTCCCTGTTAATATATGCAATAAAAAAACTTAACACCCATAATGTTAGATTCCTCTGGGGAGCAATCAAGGAAAGTAGAAATAAATCCTAGCTAATGAGCTGGAAAAAAAATTGCAAGCCTAAAACTCTTAGTGACTTGGCCACCAGAATGGGCCTTTTATACAATCAAGCGCTCATTGCTAAGCTCTTTTTAGATAATTGCAATAGAACCTGATAAAATGTGGGAGAGTGCCTTTGTCAAGAAATACTCCCCCAAAGAATTACCGGTGACCATCACCTATAAAGCCATTAATTCATGGATATGAAAAGGCATTATTAAATCAAGGAATAAAATATGGCCACATCTTTCCTAGCATATTGGGAGAGGCAGGAATATTGATTTTTGGCTTGAACCTTGGATTACCTAATCTCCCTTTCAAGCGTCCCAGTGGCCTTATTCCAAATAACAGGGAATTAGCAAAAGTTGTTGACATAATATGTCTATAACGAAATCATGGAATAGACAAAGGATTGAAAAAGAAAATCCTTGATTCCATTGCAGATGAAAATTTTAAAATCCCCATCAGAAAGCATCCAGCTTATGATATCCTAAGATAGAAAGAGGAAAATAATGGCATATACTACAATAAATAAATATTTTCACGTCATCTAAATAACATCATTTTGTCTAAAACTGACATCATAGTTCCAAATTTGTAATCTATTCCCGTCAGCGACCTAATGTCTTGTATTTTGACGTCATTTTATAAAAAGTGACATTAATATTATAGTATTCTCCATCAAATCATTTTAGTAATGACCTTAAAAAAAAATATGACTTATACAATTACCTTTCAAGTCGTTTATCCGCAATGGACGTCTCCCTTTATTAAAAATTGCGATGACTAAGAGGAAGAATCAGGTCCTGGGCCATCTCTCCCGTACTTCTCTTTCAGAAAATAGTAACTCCAGTTCCGTCGTTAAGTGCAAATGCATTAACAAGGTAAGGTAGCATGGGGTTGTGATCAAAAGATGCTGAAACTCAGTCTAGTGGTTCGCTCAACAACTGTCTAAATTCTTTATATACAATAGGAAGAATTGCCTAGTCAATCAATACTGATCAGACGGAACCTCACAGTTCTATTGGTCACTATGCACATACAGTAGGGTGGCAATAATTTTCTAAAGCTTTCCTAAATAGAAGAACATTTAGAAAGACAGCCACGGTCAACAACTCTAACATTAGGATGGCATGTAACCACAGAGCAGATGGCAATGAACAACCGGAGCCCTCGCCGGTTTACATTTACCAACAGAGCAGCATGTCATGTACACGTCTCCTCTGCAACACACAAAAGGAACTTCCACATTATAAAATGAAGCACGGGCACCTTCGCTTACTGACGTATGCATATACTTAATCTTATTGATATCCTCATTTCCATAATTGTTTGAAAAATAAACTGTTTACAAATCGTGTCTAATGAACGGTATATAGGCAGACAAGACTTGATTAGCAACTTGCGGGCCCTTCGTGAATAATGTTTTCTAGAAAAAGTCCTCTCACTCCGAATCATCGTGATTGCAATAGTTTATGAAATTCCACAGAACATGTCAATGCACAGCCCCAACAGTACACATAAATATGTTCTAGGATAGAGAGCTCCTTGGAAGCTGGGAAGAACGGATACCGTTTGTTTTCATTAGAACGGGGGAAGATCTCCTAAGGACTGACAAGATCATTAGCAGAAACTTATGTTTCTTTCTTATGTCATCTTAACTTCATTCTTATTCAGCTGCCACCTCAATCAGCGCCTACCAGCTTCTCGCGATTCAACTCTTATTTTCATTATTTCTATACATTAGTTGGGTTTGTGACTATTAGCGAAACTTATCTCTTGGTGACTCTTAGATCAACTTAGCTGTTTTGCTATCAGTGACACTTACTGTCGAGGACATTATAGAAACTTAGCTCTCTGACTTGTGATTAGGTAATAATACTGGTCTTCCACATCCTGTTAGAAAAAATTAACTCCCTCAGCCTTGCCCCTCGACTTTCCTGCAAAAAAAGGATTGTATCGGATAAAGCTATTATTTCCAACATGTATGCTAAACAACGACCTCGTTGTAATCCACCTTCCAATCTACTGGAGTTCCATTAATTCCGCAAACGAGATGGAATCCTATAGAACTGTCACTTCAGCCGTATCCATCACTTGAAGTGTAGGCGGTGAGAACCCGTGTTAGCAACTTCACTATGAAGCTTGATTCAGATCCCTGGAGAGTTCCATAATCATATGGTTCTAATGTCGGATAGGGTTTCAGTATCGGTGTTGAGTGGAACATCTTTTTGCAACTGTGGAAGCTAGTTGATCTATTCCTCTTCAAGTTTTCTAGTTGCTCAGGGGATTTATCTACTCGCCCTCACCATCCAGTCGGAAGAAATTCTCATCACATGTAAGGACTGACACAGACACTGAAGCATGGAGACCAAATTTTTTATTAATTGAATGAATCACCTTCAGTTGCATATTCCCCTCATTATGTGTCCCAAAAGTTTATCTTTTCATTGGCTAAGAACCTAATTACAAACCTCGTGAACATAAGCTTGACTAAATAACTGTATAAAGCAATATTACTCACCCTTAACAGTTGTCAATAGTATTTTATAGATTCTGGATTAGAAAAATTTCTATTTGAAAGTGCAAAAATACTTGGAAATAAGGGTAGATTGCTAAAGACACCCAGTTGACCAATACTCTTTCTTCTTTTGCTGAAAAACTGGACAATGATATGGATGGCATTAATTTTTCGTAAACTACTGCCAGACGGTCCATAGAGTTGTTCCTGAACGCTTGGCTTTCAAGGGCAATGAACGGCGGCAATTTCTGATGTGGCTGAAATTAAAAGGGATGTAGACAATTTAGAGACAACTATCATACTTCTAATAATGGTGTGGTGATGCAATTCAGACAATGCGGTTGACCCCTCGCAGCTATATGACACCTATTAACTATACATCGTTAACTTTCTCTTCCTTTCTAAGTTCTCGCTCATGTACATGCAAAATGTTACATGCAGCATTCTTACTCATGATTTTCTGGATCATATGTTGATCCCAATTTGTTTCAGTTCATCTCCCGCAATTTGATGACAGTCTTACTGTCAAGTCATTACATGCACATAATTGTGGTTTGTGGCAGTGCTATCCCAAGATTGACCGGATGACGGTACAGTGATGCTTAAAACTGAGATAGATTTTTAGAGATTCAAAAGGAAAATAGTCATTTCTCTAAAAGAGGATTAGAGTATGGCCATTCCATGGACAACAGTGGCATTATATACACTCAAAAATCCACTTTATATTCCAATTTAGGCTATGTTGAACCCACATGAAGGATGGCAAATGGACGAACGGCATACCATAAAAGGATCGACAGTATAAATTGATTGAAAGTAGTTTTTGACAGAGCATCAAACGTTCCAAAGAGTTTAGGCTCAATCTGAAAATACAGCTTCACCTTTCTTGGCACAATCTGAAGCTATCAAGCTAGAACACACTTAAGTGGATTTACATAAATGGTGTAACGAAATGACCTCTAGTCTGACTGGTATTCATTTAGCATTCCAAACACCATTGCGTTGTGTCCGAACAAAACTACAAATGGATGGTGATTTCAATCACCTCTTACACAATGGTCCTCATTACCGAAAGTAGTTTGGAGTCCACGGGCACCTCTCGTTCTTATACTTGGTCTCACAGGTAATTAATTGGCTTTGTGCAACCTTTGCTTTCTTTACTTTCCTTGTGTTTTAAAAGATAATTTTGCCAAACTAACTAAAACCAATAACTCAACTCAAAGAAAGTGTACGCAACTAAAAATTTGATCTGGTCAACTTCAACAAAGCACTAATTATAAATAAACATTCACATAAATTTCCTTATGAATATATACAGGCGGTCTGGCACTCATTAATTTTAGTTTTCTTTTGGGGAAGCTTATATTGAAAGGATAAGAGAAATACATGGATTTTGTGAGTTCATACGAATTTGAAACCTTTTAGGAAATCTTAACTAATTCAACAGTTGATGTGGACCATTCGCATGTCACTACGACAAAATAGACAAAATTAAATCACTACCATTGTTTGATATGGTCTAAACCATCACTTCAGAAGGGCTATTGTGATTAATAGAAAACTGTTAATCAGGAAGATTTGGCCTGAATCCGCTCATCGCGATTCTCCGGCTGGAGACTAAATCCTTTGGCCTTCCACTCAAGTCTACTATATATTTTCTAATTTATTTAGGTTTCTCTACTCAGGATTTATAATGTCACTAACTCGAAAGTCGCAATAAGCCTAATCAAAAAACTACAATTACCCTTTCCTAGTAACTAAAACACCAACCTTTCAATCGAAATAGGAACTCTAAGGTAACTTTCTAGCCCACCTTCTCCTTTACAAACTTCATGTTTTACATTGATGTCGCAACTCCTACCCAGAAACAAAATGCAGTAATGGCTTGAGTTGAGATGGTAGAAGATAACATAATCCCAAAATCAAACACTGAAATCAAAAACATGAAATGCCTCCATCTCATGCTTTATCTTTGTAGGGAATCATACTACAATAAGAAACCTAAACCCAATCAATGACGTTGAAATCAAAACAAACTCACTCAATGAATTTAAATCAACCAAAACCTATCTTAAACTAAATTTCAACATACCCAATCATGAAACCTAATCCAAATCATTGAAACTGAATCGAAAAAAGAAAAGATTGAGAGAGATGGGATTGCTGACCCGTGAAGGTTCTCTCCAAATGATCTACAATGAATTTGACTTGAGAAGGTTGGATGCTCTTGCTATTGAGTCAAAACAACTGACATTCAATCTTCTAGAATGAGATAAAAATCAAGCAAACTAGACTACAATTTTTGATCTCCAAAAGAACTCTTTTTAAACCAAATCCCCTCTCAGCAAATTATTGCATCTATTTTTATA